>JAGDQP010011179.1:0-16669 GCA_022664845.1 Lepisma saccharinum
CAGCGAGCCGAGCCGCGGCTAACACCGAGCCGAGCCGTGGCTCACTCATATTGAGCCGAGCTCACTTCGGCTCGGCTCGAGCCGTCGGCTCACGGCTCGAGCCGAGCCGGTTGACATCCCTATACGGGTGCACTGATGCTACTAAAGCATTCCTTCTCCATCAATCTTCTGTCTACTATCGATGGACTCCAGAATTTCAACCAAACTAAGTGTGTATAATAAAAAAAGATTGCTATTTCAAGCGTCTTCTACCGGACTGAAACAATTAAAAGAAAATCAAAACCTATATTTTCATTTATCGTACTGTTAACTTTGGTCGCTATGAATTAGAAGGTCATAGAAAACGAATATTACTTAGTATGTTAGAAATACTTGCCTGCAATTGTAGGAGAGGACAGAATCTTACCTAAATGCAGCCTTGACTGAAGTAAGTACCATGTGTGGGAACGACAGCGCATGCCTGCTGAAAATGTCTTCAATCTGATTGGAAAGTTCTTCATATTTCATCTGCTTTCCAGTGCCCATTATTTGCATTTTCTCATAGCTACCAATGCGGTTAAGGAATCAAATGATACACGGTCCAACATGTTAAGAATTGATGAATTGAAATTTAAATTGAGAAAATTAACTCAAGGCTGATTTATTCAATCCCATTTTTATTCATTAGCCAGGTTTGTGATCAACTGATTTGATTATATTTTTTTTATTTCAAACTGAACAGTACGAAAAGCTACCATGCAACTGAGTAAGAAGCGAGACGACTCAACTTTAGTGCATATTCTGTATTTCTCAATATCTCATCTACTTATTTGTACTGCCTGAAATATATATTTAAAATATTCTCAATTGATTTACAGTAGCATTCAAGTGCCTCAAAAATCAAACAAGCACCCAAAGAACTGGCTGGTTCAGCTGCGATATTGTTGGTGGCTCAGCAGTTAAGCAAGCACTCGCCAACTAAAAATAGGAGGTTCGATTACTCCGCCCCTGCAGCAATTCATTTAACACTGCATCTATGAAATAATGTGTTTATGTAAAGGCATCACATAAACAATTTCTGAACAGGGTATTTACAGGTTTCACAGAAGCCAAATTCATGTCTTTTGCATGCAACAAAAGATGAGGAATTGTTGGGACAAGCTAGGGAACCCGGGATTGGAACACTCGAACTCACATGAGCCCCTGGGTACCTATATTTTTTTTTAGCACATCCTGCTGTAACATTAAAAGTTCACAATATGCTTCTAAAATGTATGAAAATATTTTTCTGCAGATTTGGGAAAACTGCAAATACACCATTAAAAATAGCTAACAACTGCAAGGTTTACATGAACTTTTCTTTACTTTTATGACCAATAACTCAATTTCATTACTTTTCTTTAACTTCCATGACATGTAGACACCCTGTTAAACATACTACTAAAACAAAATTCACCCTAACTTAGTTTAGATTCAAATGACTCAACATAAATATTAATTAACATAAATTATTGGAATCATTTCAATAGACGTCCGTTCGCGAAAGAAGTCCGAATGTCAGTTAAATCTACTATGTAAAAGATTATCATGAAGTAAGGGAGACTAAAGAAAACTTTAGAGCACTTTACGCTTACACAGAACTACGCTTTGCCAGACAGTACATAGCCAGCACATCGTATCGTAAACTCAAAGAATACAAGTCAATCAGTTCCATACGAGCTCCTAGATACTGACTGAGCTCTCCAGCTACAGTGGTCACAGTCTTATCTGAACCAAACAACTTAGTTCCTTCTTCCATGCGTCGAAATTCCGTCCTCAATGAATCGTAAACAGCACGAAGTGAGTTCTGGAATAGAAAAAAAAAAAAAAGTTTTTCAGCTTACTCGAGCGGAATCACTAACTTTACAAAAATAAAATCTTCAGCGTTTTTTTAAGATTTAATTTGCTAGTTACTAATACTTCGTTTCACTAACATAACTCATATTATTCCGAAAGATCAGAAACATTACGTTGAACATAAAACATAAGATAAGATAAAATGAATTTCACGGGCGGTAACAGCACTATGGCTTACGCCCTTCCCGATAAAAATAAATTCATAAAGAAATATAATTAAATACCTATGGTTTAAAGTTCTGAAATGTTAATGATATTTGCTTGCCAACTGCTTGCATGTATATTTTAACTACATTTTTCTCAGCCTATGTACAACGTGGATTGAGTCTTTTCTGCAGAAAAGTGTGCAATTATTAAGACACAAAACCATCACATTAAAGTAGTCGTTCTTTACACTGGAAATTGGATGCTTTCAATTAATTCCGTATTTTAGTTGTGAAGGACAAATAGTCACTTCGAAATATTGGTTTTAAAAACTGGAAGTTTACTACTCACATCCTTTCGTAGGAATCCTTTATTTTTGGTAGCAAAAAATCCGAGCTCTAAGTACGACCGTTCGGCTGCTGCCACTTGCGTTAGGTATTGCAAGAAGTAACCCCACGATGATGACTGCCCACGGACGACATCTCGCTCACGATCCTGAAAAATAAATAATTACAAATAGTTCTGTAGTTAAGGTGTTCAAAGGGAAGTTCCTTCTACTGGGAAGAATAGAACTTATACTTTGGCAGAGGCCGGATTAACGTTAGAGAGGCCTTGGAGCCAGTCTTTTATTAGGGACTCCTTACAAGTTATGGGTCTACCTGTTTTTAAAATAAACAGGAATAATTATACTGTAAACCTCGTGTAATATATTTCAATATTTTACATGAGCGACCTTTTTACAATTCACTGTTTTACGTTACCAACAATTTTTTTTCTACATTTAATTGCTGCCAAATCTTCGATCACATTTTCAAATGTGAGTTCTTGAAGTCTGTTAAGTTTGGAGAACGATCTTTCACCCTTACAGTTTCTAACGGACAATATGAGATAAGCAATGAGGACATTGGGAAACATTAATTGTAATTTGTTCATGTAAAATCATTTTAGTATAGCAGATGCAATAGATGTTTGGATTTCGGTTGAATTCTCTTCAATGTGTGACACAAACTGGCGAAATTCGTCCACAAATCTTGAATCCACATTTTTTTTTTATTTCGTTCTGTTAAATGCCTCTTACTGGACAGCATTATTTCAACTCTCTTAAAAGTTTTCTCCAGCCATTGCCGGAGTTTCTCTCAAGGCTCCGCTCTTAATCCGGCCCTGCTCTCAACAAACAAAAGTTAAAATATAAGAAAGAATGAGGTAGAGATACAAATTACATACAATAACCCACTATTCCTTGATTTCCACTCCACTTTGAAAACATGTGCTATTCATCCCTACCGTGATCTTTTGTTTATTGCGTCATTTCTTCTATGTCTGTATGCAAACTATAAGTATGTGTATGTGAAAGAGAGGAGAAATAATGATGATTGATAAGATATGAATTGAAGGGTAATTGCAATAAAATTATGTACTTTCATATGTAGTGTGTAGTTTAAAAAATTGTGATATGTTTAAATGATTGACGAAATGTGAGGATGAAGTAAAAAGTAGAAAAATCGAATACTGGGATGGTGTCACATAAAGTTATGACAACGACTTTACATATTCCTTTTCCTGTAAGTTGTGCATGCCGAGGAACGACATTCTATGGCCGTACATGCATATACAACTCTTTAACCCTTTCGCTGCGCTTTAATTTAGTAGTCCACTTGCTAAAAAAAAAAAAAAAAAAAAAAAAAAAAAAAAAAAAAAAACCTGCATTTATTACATGACTAATTTGTAGCCTTTTATAAAATTACCAGTATAGCTTCTACCATAATTGTCACACATTTACGATTCAAACTTGATTTTCTTCCAATCGAACAAGCTTTCGGAGGACAACACTAGCATGGAGCTATGACACATGACGAGAGAAAAATAGGCAATTTCCTATAAAATACCGTTCCTGCATATTTTCGGGACTTTAGTAGCCCTATTACTTCACTAATGGTACGTAAAAATATTTTCAAAAATATATTAGTGCATACGTAATAAATTCCGCAAAGTTTTATTGCAATCCAATAAAATCGTCAATAGGGAAAAATTGCATGGACATCCCGTAGATGTAATGGTTTGTAACGGTCACAGAACCGATTTCTTGCCTTTCCTAAAATCATCCGTAATTATCACAGATGAAAAATGTATATCTCGTTTTGCTTGAAACAGAATATGCTCTTAAATGACAGCATTCACATGGGGCTGTGACGTATGACAAGGGAGAAAATGGAAATTTCCTACGGAAAATCCTTTCTGTACATATTTTCGGGACCCTAGCAATCCTATTACTGTACTAATAGTTAAAGCAAATATTTTATCCCTAAGGACCTTGGCCCATCAGACGGCTGTATTACGTTCAAGTTATTAGAGGTTTACGTGGTCAGCGTAACGCCTCTTAGCAGCCGTGTGTCTGACTTTCATGATCACAATCCGCTACTTCTTTTATTCAAGTAGCTCCCCAATGGTCCTCATGATGTTGGGTCAACACCAAAATTCTGAGTCCCACACCGGGAATCGAACCCGGGGACGGTTCGTCGAGCGCACTACTGACTAGGCTACGCAGAAGGCTCAGATGATTAAATATTTAATACTTAACTTATATGCAGTTTAATCCTCATTGTCGATGATATTTATTAATTAAATTTCACGAAGTTCTTTTTTTTCGGGGGGGGGGAGGGGGCAAAAGTATGAGTTGGAACTAATGAACATATCTTTAGGTTAGATGAAAGCACTACTTTGCCGAGTGAGGACGGATCTAAAGGTCAGACCGAATATACATTTATGTCAACCACAGTTGTAAAATGCGTTACGGTTCTTACGTGAAGTTGTAGCTAATGAAAATAATAAATTAAATGTGTAAGGTAAAAACACTTAGATACTGAAAGATATTCATATGCTTTAATATTGTAGAACTGAAAACTCATACTTTAACAAGTTCCTTATACGTAACATTTTCATTTAAATCTTTTATACACACACACATACATATTTAAAACAAAAGCTGTCTTCACCTGACGATGATCTCTGTGTGAGACGCAAAATGCTTCGTGAAATTTAATGACTAAATTTCATCGCAAGTGAGGACTATGTTACATGTAAGTACCGTAAAGTATTAATTTACAATCCTGTATTTTTTCTCCTTACGTTATTTAAAAATGTTTTATCAGATAGCCTACATGTAAAAGTTATATTAAACTTGCATTTGTAACTGTAGCAATACAAACTAGTTTTGATATATAAATGTAAACTAGAACTCATATTTGTGACGTGTGTATTGTAAATCATTTTGGTACAAATTCATAAGAATTACTTTCCTAACTTTTTAAACGAGGTTCGTTCAAGTATTACGTAAGGATCCCCGGTGGGAGTAGGTTCAACCTTTGCTAATTTAATTTGACAATGGGGAGGGGGGAATCAGACTAATAATAACGTAAGATTCGTTTAAAACGCATTCGTGTAAATTTAAAGATTTTGGACGATGAAACAACGATCTAAAGAAATTTGACAACTTTTACGCAAGCACAATGGGAGGGTGTTGGGTATCTGCTCCTATTGCTTACAAGGGGGGAGGTCTAAAATGATTAAAATATACTTACGTAATACTTGATCGTACCCAATTATCCAATGAAACAGATTTCGATCGTTTAGAAATTGTACATACATTGGATATAACGTCACTAGATATTCAGCAATTGAATAATATGGACTACAGTCGAATATCGCAGCAAATGAGTTTAAATAAACAAAGAAATATACTACACTATACCAGGATAGTCATCCAATCTTGTTAAAGACAAGAAATTACATAAGAAAGCTTACTACTAGTTCCTTTGCTTTGTCAAAACACAGTTGCGAGACTTGAAGAAAAAAGGAACTGAGGAATTCCTCTTGGTGATCCATTGCTGCTGCTCCTGCTAAAAAGAATAAAAAAAAAATATCTGTCAGACTTCACACTTCGTACTAGAAAACCTATGGTACTAATACAAGCATGCCACCTACAATACATTCACTCACATGCTTTAACAGAAAAGCGAAAGAGCAGAAAATAATATTGAAGGGGATGCCATAAAAAAATAAGCAATAAACAAGCGGCTCGGGAAAACCAAATAATAAGTGAAAGCAGAAAATATTCATAGCATGCCTTATATCGAAAAAAAAATGCTATTATGTCTAAATCTTGATTTGGTTGCAAAAAAAATTTCATTTTCAGAAATACAAACACAAGAAGTTTGTTTCAATAATTATTTCTTTTAAATTTTGAGACTCGTTTGACTTTTGTTTCCATTTTGTTCTCCCAAGCCGTTCTATTAAAGAAAAGAAAAAGCGTATCTATTTACACACAAAGATGGGAAATGCTACACTTATAAGTATTAATTCGCGTGCCTGTTAAATTCCACCTACCTATTAGGCAATGAGAAACATTTAAGAATGTTGAGTAAACGAAAATCTCAGACGAAAGATACTTGACCTGTAAGTACAAGGTAAAAGAAACAAGAATCAAGAATTAAAAACTTTCGTTTTCTGCAAGAATAATAATCCAGTAAAATATTATTTTCATTTTTAACTAAATCGTCCAACGATCATTGCTTCCCTTGATAACATCAGCCTCGAATATTAAAACAAAAGGCATCATACAGAAAGTCAATTACATCGTTTGTTCCTACTCAAGTTGCTGAATGAATAACAGTCAGCGAAAGAGTACCACTTTCAACATAGTTTGTCACAAGGAAAAAAAAAAAATGAAAGTTGAAAACGAATTCTGACCGCTATTTACATATTACGAAATAGAAACATCACACTATATTAAATCATAAAATTGTTTAAACATATATAAACTTCGAAGACAGAATCATTTTGATCACTTTTTGTCAGAAACTTCCATTACATCCCTCAAGAACATATTAGTGGTTGCGTGACCTCGTACCTGCTTGAGTGTATGTTGTATAACTGATCTGTAAGATAGCCGCCGTGACCAGAGTTTGAATCTGCAGTGGCTTCCCAGTACAGCAAACTTTGTTACTAGGGAATGGTTGCCAGATGCTCTCCTTTTCCTGGATATGTTAGTCCCCTTCTCTTTTCTTATTTTATGTAATTGTTCTGTGTGATATATATTTTCATATCACCTGACTTAGAAACACTTCTCATTAGATCTAATTTTCCGTTATAAACTATAAATCCACATTTTGTATATCTTGAAGAAACTTATTTCTTACTTCTAGCTGGTAGAACACATTTTTTCTCCTATGACCAGATTGATTTTTATCTTAAATACAATTATAAAAGGCCCATACACATGTTACAGTGGTCTATTTCTTTCCCTTACTATGATAAAACAAAAGCTTGTAACAGATCCACTGCCGTCGATGCAACGCTTCTCATATTAAATATGTGGCTCCATAAAAAAACCACACATTACAATTTCAAAAATGTTAAGTTGCACTTAGTCAAGTATGAGTAAGACAGGACAGTAAGAGTGAGCGGCCGCAGCTCAGTTGGTAGAGCGTCGGAGGGTCCTGTCTTCGATATCAGCAACAGCCCATCTTGACTAAAGGTTTTCCTCAGTTACACCGTGAAAATACTCGGATGGTACCTTGACAGACTCCTTCCCGTATCCTTTTCCCTACCCTATCCCGCCCTAAGTCATAGATGTCTATATTGAAACAGGACAATAAGACAGAATGGCGGTTACTCGATATAATTGTGTGAAATGATTATACAAGAAAATAAAAAATAGTAAATACAGCATAACTTAGCATGGATTTTTTTTCAACTAACGAAGTGTGTACATATAATACATTGATACATGACTCTGATATTGTATCAAACCCGGCGTGAGCCAAAGGGCCATAAATACGAATTTGAATTCCTATTAATATTTGAAAGTACGGGAAAAAGGGCTTCGGGGTCCGGAAACTCAGCGGAGTCCGCTTTTTAAAGATCTCTGGTATAGGTATATTGCTGTGTTAGAAACTTAGAGCATTACTAACAAAAAAATATTCAAATATTAAAAGCTATAAATAACATATAACCTACTCTAATTTTCAACACTCAGAAAAGTTTTGAAATAGTTTATTCAGAAAAATGTAAGTTTGCATTGTAGCAGTTAATCATTACGTCTTGAATTTCTTCTACGTAGCCTATATGTCATGTTATTAAGGACAAATTTCATTTAGAGTATTTATTTAGTATCAAAAGAATTTTGCCGCTATTGGCCCTTGTACTTTATTTTTCTATTGAACTTTGTATTTTCCAGTTTTTTTTGCTACAGACTCGTTACATTAGGTTAGCCTGTCAGTGCTTACCCTACACTGGATTTGTTCCAACTTTCCTTAACGAAACCCCACTTGTGTACCGCAACCTATTATATTGATCAGGAGAATTTATTCTCTTTACACCCGAACAACAGAGAACCATCTCCAGTTATTACAGGTTTTACATGTTACAATCATATACATTTCATTAAAACATGGTATAAAAAACATGACTTAAAACTAGAGTGTTAAAAAAATGAAAGGTAGAAAAGTCACCATAAAGATAAGAGAGAATGAAAGAAAAATATAAAAAGGAATACAAAAGTAATAAATGATGAAGATTGGATTGGATTAAGATGAAGAACAGAGCTACGAGTGAAGAAGACATACAAGGTAACATTTTCAAAGATTATATCAAAATTTCGAACAATGATAAATTATTTTGTGTTATAGATTTACATAAAATTACAAAGTTTCTAGTCCAATAATCTAATTAAAAATAATTACCTGTCTTAAAGTAATTTCAAAATATGTACATATTCGGTGTAAAATCCATGTTAATTGATTTAACTCATACCCTAACTGAAAGCTATCTTCAGTTATTGTAGGTTTTGCAGAGTAGAAAGGTATACAATTTCTAAACATGATGTTGAAATACAAGATATAACAATATTACTAAAAGCTAAAGAGGGAAGTTACTAAATATGTTCAAGATAAGTATATAAAAAACGAAATCAGTATTGAAAGGAATAAAAATAGTGATAAAAAATGTGTATAAGACTAAGACAGTGTCATAAAGTAAAAACAGAGCTATCTTATGAAGAAAATGTACAAGGGTATTCCATATCAAAGATAATATATAAATCTGAACATATCTTAGATTACTTTTGTAGTAGATTCAGCTCAAGATTACATATTCTGCTATTTAAATCATGCAGTTAAAATAATTTGCAAGCGTTACAACATCTGTCTGATAAAACTTAGAAAATCTGTAAATTTCAATGCAAAATCTATATTACTATTTCCTTGTACCATATTGTTGTGTCTTTTACAAATCCTTACCATCAGGGAGTTCATGTGTATCAATATATTAGAAAACGGTATGTATAACGGTAGTCTCTTACGTACTGATAGTCTGCCGACATTGAAATCTATTTTTTCTAACAGATCTCCACAGTCAGTATTACCATTCACTATACATAATTTATAAAGGAATATGTAATCCGCTAATTCTCTTCTTTTAGAAAAGGAGTAATACTGAAAATCTTCCAGTAGGCTATTACAAGAGATTCTCTCTTTATATGAAGATGTTTTAAATTTTCTGTACGATAATAAATATACCTTAATTTTCTTTTCTGAACTTTCTCCAATTTTTCAATTAAGTTTATGGAGGAAGGGGACCAGACCAGAGATGGATACTCTAACTTACTTCTTACAATACTATTGTAAAGTGTTATAGGAACCCTAATGTCGTTAAAAGTCCTTTGTATTCCGAATTACAAACCCCAATAATTTGTAAGTTTCATTAGTAAGTTTCTCAATATGATTTTCAAATGTCAATTTGCTATTCAAAATTACACCAAGATCTCTTACCTGGCTAATCCTACCTATTTTATTGTTATTAAGTTTATATTCAAATTCTGTTGAGTTACATTTTCTAGTAAAAGTTATAGTATTAAATTTTTTTACGTTAAAACACATCTTATTTCTTATATTCCAACTATAACAATTATTCAGATCTTCCTGAAGTTTGTTACAACTGTGTTCGTCAACTACTTCCATGAATAATTTTACATCATCTGCAAATAATATCATTTAGAATGCTTTATCTGCAACGGTAGATCATTTATAAATAACTGGAATAATAGTGGCCCCAAATTTGAGCCTTGAGGTACTCCTGATGAAGCCTTATATAATAGCTGGATTCGACATTTGGTACGAAACTACTGCCTTCTATCGGATAAATACGATCTCATTAAATTTATCAACCTTGCCGACATGCCGTAAGTATTCAGCTTTGTAAGCAGAAGACTATGATCGAGTTTGTCAAATGCCTTTGAGAAATCTACAAATTGAATCGACAGAACGGTTAGAATTTAAACATTCAGAAATAAATTGAGTGAAAGTTGACAAATTAGTGATGGTTGATCTATTTCTGTAGAAACCATGTTGGAAAGGTGAAATGAATGGTTTTACATGACTAAACATTTTTTCGAATAAAATTGAATCAAGCAGTTTAGCAGGGGCAGGTAAAATAGATATTGGTCTGTAGTTTTTTCTAAATTTGCTTTGTTACCAGACTTAAATATTGGACAGACTCTACTTATCTTCCATAGATTCCGGAATATAGAAGTTTCGATTGCCAAGTTAAAAATAAATAGTAAAGGTTTTTCTAATAGTTCACTACACGCTTTAAAAACACACACAGGAATTCCATGAGGACCACAAGTTCGACTGGATTTTAATTTCTTCACTGCTGTTACATAATATCTAAATTGTAATAACCTCGGAAATCATTTTTGCATCAATAACTTCATCGGATATCTTATCATTATATATATTACTAAATACATTTGCAAACCCATCCACAATTTCTTGATTATTTCTTAATACAATACTTTTATATTCCATATCATTTGGATAGTCGCCCTTGTTCCTCTTTTTATTATGAAAGTATTTCCAGAATTGGCCAACTTCGACATCAACATTATTCTCAATTTCAAGTGGATAGTTTTTATACGCTGTGTTAATTATAATGTCTTAGACCTTCTGCCTAGTTTACAAAACATATTATTGTAAAATGAAGAGAATGACTTTCTTTTCCTAAAATATTCTTTCCTTTTCAAGATATTTTTAATTTCTTTTGTGAACCATGTAGGATACTTCTTACTACTCTTTACCCTGAATTTGGGTACATGCTTTTCGATAATCTTATTAAATTTATCATTGAAATAAGAAACTGCAAAATTAGGATCTCGACAGTTATAGAAGCCTTGCCATGAAGTGAACCTTAACTCATAGTACAAATTTAAAAATCAGCTTTCTTGAAATCCGGAAGACTACAAGCATTAAATTTTATCTTGCTAAGACTGTATCCAATATAAAAGTTAATAGACAAAGCTGGATGATGGGGATCTATAGTTAATATGGGATCACTAACCTCATCAACCACAACACTTACCCTAGTATTAGTAAAAACTAAGTCTAAAGTTCTACCATTCTGATTCTTAACATTGTTTAACTTTAAATTGTGCAACGATAAAAAAAAATTACATAGTATTTTACAAACAGATCCACCTAACATCAAATCATAATTAAAACCAATATTCGGTAGATTGAAATCACCAAAGATTATAATATCCTTGAATACTCCATATTCCCTTCTCTCAAATAATGCAAAAAATTTCTTGTAAATTTCTGAGTTTGTATTTGGCTTAAAATATACAGAAATAACGAATACGTTTCCTTTAG
This sequence comes from Lepisma saccharinum, assembly GCA_022664845.1. Lineage (NCBI taxonomy): Eukaryota > Metazoa > Arthropoda > Insecta > Zygentoma > Lepismatidae > Lepisma > Lepisma saccharinum. Next base: position 11,724 of record JAGDQP010011179.1, read on the forward strand.
AACCTTTTATTTTATAACACCAATTACTTCAAGATCGATCTCGTCAATGTCAAAACTGTAGGCATGAATAGAATCCTTTGTCGCTATTAGCACTGCTCCTACTCTATTGTAATTTCTATCTCTTCTGAATAACCTGTATCTTTTGTCAAGAATTTCACTATCGAATATATTATCATGGAGCCAAGTTTCAGTTAAGATAATACCGTCATAATTGTAGTTAAGTGTATTTAAATATAAGTTTCTTAACTTAGTATTTAGACCCCTAACATTCTGATCGTAGAATGTAATTCCGTTGCTATTAGACATTTATTTTCTTAGAGATCTGACATCATCCACAGTTTTCAATACGAAAACCCTGGAATCATTTCCTTTTTTTTTTTCCTTAACTTTATATCGGTTCATATCGATCCATAAGTATTCAAATCCAAGCTCGTTTTTTATTCTTCTAGCTTCATTAAAAACACTTTTTCTAGCAGGAAATAATCTATGATTAATAAAAATAGGACCACGATTAGCAATACCTATGTCCCTACAATTTAGGCTTCTTTTAATTTTTCTTCTATTCAATAGTTTGTCCTTATCCATTATACTCAAAAACTTTACAATTATACCAGACATCGGTTTCTTGCGGAAAAAAATGCAAATATTTACTACACTCGAGTACTTCAGGTCTCCTCGCAAATAGGTAACTCTTAATACTAGCTACTCCTGCCATTCCAACTTGAGACACCTGGAAATGCTTTGTTTACATTGTTAATAGCCATGAAACGTAATCAACATTACGCACAGTGCCGATGAAAGAGCACTACGTACAAAAGGATATGTGAGCCTAACGACACACTCCCTTGGACATGATGTCCTACGTTCGGTACTTCCAATGTGAAAGTAACTAATACCGTACAGAATGTGTTGTTACCGTATTAGAAACATCACGCACTTATTATTAAAAAAAAAAACCAACTACCCCGCCTTCGCCTACTTGGCATTAATTCATATGTGTACATGAATTTCGTGAGAGAAAAATCCACTGGTATTATGGGGTTACGTGCTGTTTCGGTCAGCCAGAAAAATGTAAAGTTTACAGGAGATACATAATATTTCTAACGTGTACGAAGTCTTGAAACGCAAATTATATTCGTCTTGAAACGCAAATTATAAGTTTCGAGACACGGAAGTGTGAAATACCGAAAAGTACGTAGGAGTGTACGTATTTACCTGCTTCCGCGTTTGGGGTGTGCAGATTACGTGAATATTAAACGTCACGTGCATCGCGTTTAATAAAATAATAGTAATAACCTACTTTAACTAACCTGTTTTCGCATTATCGACATTCTGTCCGTAATTTTTGTAGCAAAATTCGTGTCACTCATAACGCGAAGTGAAGCCACTAAATATTCCTCCGGAAGCCGCCATATAAGTATCAGTTGATCAACTCGAGTATATATTTAACGAAATAATGACGCATGGCTTTTCCGAATGCTGGATCTAGCTACGTATTTATACAAATGACTGAGAAAATTATTTGCAGGAAATAAATGGTATAAAGCATATACGCGGAAAAATAGAGTCCAATTTAACCTGTTAAAATCTTATCGGTCAAAAGCTCTTAACTATTTGTTACGAAAATTATGCTGTAAATATCAAATTCTGAACTGCATAAACTTACGTTGAAGAATCTAATTAGCCACATTGAAAACTTTGTTGTCCTTAGAACGGTGACCCGCCTGACTAAATCAGGTTCTAATTTACGTTACCAACATTACAAAATGAGATTTCGATTTATGAACTAACCTAACGTTTATTCACATATCAACGGCAAATACGAATAATTTATTTAGGTAAAGTGCAATTCGTGGGAGCCAAAAAAAAGTTACAGGAGAAAATTATTGGTTGTAAGGTGTGTACATATTTTGAAACGCTACATAAAAAACGAAGTTTTGAGTCCCGGTAATGAAAATGAAAGAACGAAAATTACGTTGGATTATTTCACTACTTCAGCGTTGATGGCGGGATTATAGAGCGAGTCTTAAACGTGATATGCATCGCGTTATTACGAAAATAAATAAATAATAAACTGATTGTGAGTTTACCTAATCCGTTTTCTCTCGCTCGGCAATGAGCCCCTGATTTTTGTAGCACGATACGTGAGGTTCTGGCATTAGTATTCTAAGCATGGTGCCATATTTTTATGCACTGATCACATGGATTATGTATTTACGTAAATAAATTATTAAATATGTCCTTTCGTAAAACATTTTGAGTTGCTGGTTATCGGTATGTGTTTATAGACGTGCCTGTGTGAATCATTTGCAAGGGAAGGACTGGTATATACGTGTAAATAAGGCAAAGCAGCGGGCTACCACAAACTGCGCCATAGCTTATTTTCCCAATGTAAGGGGGCACTGAACCTGGTCTGTACCCGAAATAAACCCCATTAAATGTAGAATGCACTTACCGGATCCTCTCAACATCTCAGAAAATATTACTTTTTACTTCTATACTTGTATATCCACAAACCGCACTTGCACTACAAAATCGACTCCTTTCCTGAGAGTAATCTGTGACAAAGTTAAGATGTTTTGTCTATGTGCGTCCTCTCTACATGTGAGTAAATCTTGTACTCTTGTTACTTTTAGATGAAGCTTCCAAAAGTAGCGTCAACAAGTACATTCGCTGGGTCACATTTAGTGCACAAGATAGACTTAACTTATCACTTCCAAAATTATTCGGAGTACCGGTAAGTCAACTATTTACTCTTAAGGAAAAACGAACTCATTCGCTATAGTGTTCACCAGTTATCGCCATATATTAATTTTCCTTTGGATATTAGGCGCTTTCCCTTACATGAACCTTTTATATCTTCTGTTGAATCATTTTACGATTTAACATTTAAATTAATGGTAATTTTGTTTCACTGTAAATTATTTATGGCATTAAAAAGTGCAAGGAGATAATAAATGGTGTAAGGAAAGGTACGCGTTACCACAGTCTTTTTTTCTTTTACAGCAGCTTCAGTGTAGCTAGACAGGACTGCAAGAGCATGAACAAATATAGTCACATGAATCGCCACAGGAAAGTCCTTGTGTAGTACTCCATCCATCGCGTTGAACGAAAAAAAAAATCCAATAACTTTTTTAAGCTAACTTTCGAGGAATTAGATTAAAATCTATTGTAATCCTCCGTGAAGCTAACCATTTTCCAGAAGTGTGAAAGTTGTGTATAATTTACAGGCAAAATGCAACCTTTTCTGGAATGACTCGGTACAGGAAATTATTACGAAACTCGCAAGTTCATCCCCGCAGTAACAAGTGTTATCCATAGGATTCTACCTTGAGCAAGATCAAGCCAGTTTTCATCACAAACACCTACTTCTCGAAGATCCCTTCTCATATTATCCTCCCAACAACGTCTCGGTCTTCCCAACGGTTTCTTTCCCTCCGGCTTACAAACCACTATCATGACGTACGCAGGGGGTGGGTTCTGGGGGCCAGACCCCCCAATTCAGATTTTTTGTTAAATTAGCTTCATTTTTGGTAAAATTATACGCATTTTACGCAAATTTTACACCAAGATAGACCTCGACCCCCCCGCCCCAATCAACTTCTGAGTACGTGTCTGACCATGATAAAATATAATCTTCGTTTCTCCCTCATCCCAGCTTGCCCAACTTAGTCGTTGCTATTTCATTATTCTTACATCATCGGGTGAATCGTAAAGTCCGTGAAGTTTATGCAATCTCCGCCCAGTCATCTCGTCCCGTTCCGGCCCATATTTTTTTTTAAAGATCTTATTTTCAAACATTCGTAATTTATGTTCATCTGCCAGGGTCGTACTCCAACTGTCGAAACCGAAAAGTATTACCGGCAGAATAACAAAATAAATTTTCAACTTTCTTGATATTAGTCGCGAGGTTAGGAGTTTCTGGATTGAATAGAAAAACATTAGCATTAGCGAAAAAAAAGTCACCAGCATAACTTTACAGCTTTCATGCTAAGCGTTTTCGACATTTTATGCAATTTACGGAGAAAGGTTAGATTCCATCCTTAATATTTTATGCGATCCTCATTATGCCATTTTCCCATACGGAGTTCGTTCCCCGAGTCTTTCATAGATTTGGCTTTAACAATTTCTTCCGTCGCGTCGTACCATTTTTTTTTTTCCTTAAAGATACTTTACCGTGGTTAACTAGCACACCGCAAACACGGTTATGCGATTTTCGTGTTTAATATGTTTATCTTTAATGTATCTTGTATTTAGGCCTAAATCCCTGTTTTGGTGTGATGTAAGTTTGAGTTCAAAAGTGAATTGAAAAAGATAATATAAACGTGAAACTTGAAAAACTGACAAACAATCAAGCTTAATGTAAGAAAACATACATCTTAAAGTGCGAGTTTATTTCATTAAAACTAAATTGTTATTATGTGCAATTAATGGCAGCAAGAATTGTGTGATATTTTAAGTAATTATTTAATATATATCATAAATCATATAAAAAAAACCTGTTATGTCAATGAAAAAGTAAAAATTACAGGTAGAGAATAATTTTGTGCTTAAGAACGATTAATAAGTAAAACTAGGTAGGTACAGTACAGTTGAGCGGAGTCTTTGTTAAAAAAAAAAAAAAAAATGACATGAAGTTGTATACTTATATCAAAGGTACCGACAATATGGAACAATCTTGTATGAGTCTCCCACACTATTTTTAGATCAGAATGATCACTTTTCAATTAGGGGTGTTCCAAATTTCTGATGATTCTAATCTAATCACCATACATCCATATCTAATATCCTTCGAAAACGAAATATAAAGTGTCTAAACCTGACCAAACATTCAAAATCTGTCTCAAGTCACTCCGTTTGACGGTAAATATTACTCGTAGTATTTTCTATTATATGCAGAGTACGGTGTACTATTATATGAATAACTCAGGAATTAAGACTTAAAT
>JAGDQP010011179.1:17069-40094 GCA_022664845.1 Lepisma saccharinum
CAACTTTCTTGATATTAGTCGCGAGGTTAGGAGTTTCTGGATTGAATAGAAAAACATTAGCATTAGCGAAAAAAAAGTCACCAGCATAACTTTACAGCTTTCATGCTAAGCGTTTTCGACATTTTATGCAATTTACGGAGAAAGGTTAGATTCCATCCTTAATATTTTATGCGATCCTCATTATGCCATTTTCCCATACGGAGTTCGTTCCCCGAGTCTTTCATAGATTTGGCTTTAACAATTTCTTCCGTCGCGTCGTACCATTTTTTTTTTTCCTTAAAGATACTTTACCGTGGTTAACTAGCACACCGCAAACACGGTTATGCGATTTTCGTGTTTAATATGTTTATCTTTAATGTATCTTGTATTTAGGCCTAAATCCCTGTTTTGGTGTGATGTAAGTTTGAGTTCAAAAGTGAATTGAAAAAGATAATATAAACGTGAAACTTGAAAAACTGACAAACAATCAAGCTTAATGTAAGAAAACATACATCTTAAAGTGCGAGTTTATTTCATTAAAACTAAATTGTTATTATGTGCAATTAATGGCAGCAAGAATTGTGTGATATTTTAAGTAATTATTTAATATATATCATAAATCATATAAAAAAAACCTGTTATGTCAATGAAAAAGTAAAAATTACAGGTAGAGAATAATTTTGTGCTTAAGAACGATTAATAAGTAAAACTAGGTAGGTACAGTACAGTTGAGCGGAGTCTTTGTTAAAAAAAAAAAAAAAAAAATGACATGAAGTTGTATACTTATATCAAAGGTACCGACAATATGGAACAATCTTGTATGAGTCTCCCACACTATTTTTAGATCAGAATGATCACTTTTCAATTAGGGGTGTTCCAAATTTCTGATGATTCTAATCTAATCACCATACATCCATATCTAATATCCTTCGAAAACGAAATATAAAGTGTCTAAACCTGACCAAACATTCAAAATCTGTCTCAAGTCACTCCGTTTGACGGTAAATATTACTCGTAGTATTTTCTATTATATGCAGAGTACGGTGTACTATTATATGAATAACTCAGGAATTAAGACTTAAATTTTTAAAAAAAAACTCGCCACACAGCGATAAGAAGCGTGTAAAACTGAGTTAGAACTGAAAATTTGGTCCATATTGGTTGAGACTGGAAGTGGACAATTTGATTTAAATATTTGCTCGGGCGTCTAGTTTTCGACACTACGTAGTCACTCCAGTATCGCTTCCTAGAGCTCGATGGACGAAGCTCACCAAGTGAGCTGCGCTTAACGGCCATCTTGTTGCGTTTAGATAACTAATGTAAGAAGATAACCGTCCTAAGTTGACGCGTTAACGCTGTAGATCACCCCCGCCATCTTGGTACGCACCTTCCATTGATTTACACGGGAATTGTTTTACTCATTTTATGCCTCTCGGATGTAGAATATTGAAGTTCTGCTTTCACAAAATTTGTCTTGGTGGTTATTTTGACTCTTGTATAGTTTTGATTTGTGAAGTTTCTCTAAATATATAATTATAATGCATTTTTAATAGTTTGCTATATAAATCACAATATGTTAACGGGAAATCATACTGTTCGTGTGTAAAATATTACATTTCTATAAAGTAGCATGAGTAAAAGAGAGCATAACGATAAACTGTGCGAAAACAGAAGTTAAAACTATACTCCTGAAAAGTATAAAACGAGTAAAACAATTCCCATGTTAATCAATGGAAAGTGCGTACCAAGATGGCGGGAGTGATCTACAGCCTTAACGGTAACTAGCATTATCTTGGTGAACGTTAACCACGGTAAGATGTTAGTAATGTAAACAAGGCATAACTCAAATTTTGTCGTTACCCACTTCAGATTCGAGTTATCGAGGTTCTACTGTATTATAGCGTGTTATTTGTCATTCTTCTGTTATCTTTCTTGCCAGTCTAACGGTTCTATTTCTAAAGTTAACCCCATCGTATAGTTTCAATGGTGATGGGTTTGCTTTTAAGTTATCGTGGATAAGTATACCGCGCTCTCACGGTTATTATGACGTAGTAACTTTGTGCCATCTTGATATGCCCCTTACGTCGATTTACAAAGGAAGTTCGTCTTAATTTTCTCAGGAGTGATTTTTAAATTAAATTTCAGTTTACGCTTAATTATCTGTAATATTTATTTTGACAAGTTGTTCTATATTAAATTCACACAAATAATATATTTGCCGTGGACATGCTTGTTTTATAGTTAACTACTACTTATACATTATATTCATACAGTTGGCAAGAGAAAAAGTATTTGGACAAGTTCAACAAAGAGGAAAAACAGACTGTATCACTCGTAAAACATGGCCAATGTCGAAATTTCTTGCCCTTTTATGATAATTTGGATGCTCTCGATAGAATGTTATAGAAATAACTACCACTCATACACCTGTAAGGTAACAGACCACGAAAGAGTGACGACTACGTAAATTTATCGCAAAAAAAGGATTTGGAGAACCCGATACTACTCTCGAAAGAAATGTTCTAGGTATCCTTTTGTGTACAAGAGTAGTCTGCGTAGTGTATTGGAGCAATCTACATCGCGTCAGGCATAAAGCAGCAGTATGGGGAAGAAGTGGGTGGAATAACATTGAAATTACACTTTAATTTCAAATGACGTACTGAAGGTAAAAGGTACTTATACATAACCAAGCTTGTTGGAAATCCATTCTCTACAGTTGGATACATCATAAAGAAACAAAACAGCACAATTATTGTGGAATAGAATCCATTCTGGTTAACCAAGGAAACTAACTGCGCGGAATGAAACCTACATTCTTCGTTCTTTGAACAAAACTCAACCAATTATTGCTAACGATTTGGCTACTTCACTCGCCCACGATATGCAAGTTAATGTTACACCACAAACAATCGAAAATTCATTTTAAAAAATTGGAATTCAGAAGATGGGTATCCAGGGTATGATATTGTCCACTCCATTCGTAATTACACAACCCCAAAGCATAACAGACCCTCCACCATTTACAACAGCTAGAGCAATATTCTGCTTTCCGAAAGCTTCATTTTTCTTTCGCCACACATCCTGATATCCATCATTTCAATACATGTTTATCAGTCTTATCCTAGAACAAAACCTTTTCCCAAATTCCCAGTTACTCATATTAATATTTCTTGGAAAATTACATCTTCTTTGTGCTTTCTTCTGATATGTATTTCTGGATACACATCTTCGGAATTCCAATTTTTCAATGAATTTTCGATTGTTTGTGGTGTAACATTAACTTGCATGTCATGGGCGAGTGAAGTAGCCAAATCATTAGCAATAATTCTCGTTTTGTTCACAGAATGAAGGTTTCATTTCGGGCAGTTAGTTTCCTTGGCCATAGTGGATTCCATTCCACAATAATAGTTCTGTTTTATGTTTCTTTATGATGTATCCAACGGTAGAGAATGGATTTCCAACGAGCTTGGCTATGTATAAGTACCTTTTACCTTCCGCACGCCATTTGAGATAAAAGTGTTATTCCAATGTTATTCCACCCACTTGTTCCCCATACTGCTTCTTTATGCCTGACGCGGTGTGGATTGCTTCAATACACTACGCAAACTTCTCTTGTACACAAAAGGATACCTAGATAATTTCTTTCGAGAGTAGTATCGGGTTCTCCAAATACTTTTTTTTTACGAGGAATTTACGCAGTCGACACTCTTTCGTTGCCTGTTATCTTACAGGTATATCGAGTGGTAGTTATTTCTATAGCATTCTATCGAGGGTATCCAAATTATCATAAAAGGGCAAGAGATTTCGAAATTGGTCAGTTTCTCCTCTTTGTTGAATTTGGCCACATACTTTTTTTTTACCAATTGTATATTTCAAGAAACTACATTTAAGGGTCAATCGCAGTGGGTTTTCCCGCCTTTTTCGGTTTACGTCAATTATTCAAAATTCATTGCAGGTAAACAAAATTTAACTTTTACGGGCCAAAGTTCGTTTCGTCCTTCAATAACGGGTACAATTAGGTTTAAAGAAATGCTACTAGTAAACTCAGCATTGTGTACAGAAACTTTGTGTCTACGCACAATCCTGAAGTTATTACTAACATTACCTTAAAACTAATCGTACCCGTTATTGAAGGACGAAACGAACTTTGGTCCGTGAAAGTTAAATTTTGTTTACCTGCAATGAATTTTGAATAATTGATGTAAAACGAAAAAGGCGGGAAAACCTACTGCGATTGAGCCTTAAGAAACTCAATCAACCACAGCCACCAAGAAAAATTAAGTGAAAATAGAACTTCAAAATTCCACTTTTGATAGGCACGAAACGAGTAGAATAAAATATAAATTAAAGGAAAAAGCATACGAAGATGGTGGCGAGTGCGACGTATACCCTGAGTGAGTGAATTGGTATTAACATCCTAAACGAACTGGTGAGCTTGTAAGCACGGGACCTACAGTTTTCGGTAATGTGGACTCCGAACCACTGCGTTCAATGGACCCCGGCGGGATTTGAACCCGTAATCACGCGCACAGAAAGCGTGCGCTCTAAGCTCTTGGCCATCCCGAAGTCATATTGGTTTGTGTTATTCACAAGTACCGGTAACCACCATCAGTAATTAGTTTATTGTATTTTTAGCCGTTTTACATTTTGTTATATTATTCTTTAGAATAAAAGAAACTTTATGTTTTTAGGGAAAGATATGAATGGCCTGTTGGAAATGCTAACTCACCAAGTTTCTCGACAATGGTTGTCAGAGGCCTTCTGCCAACAGCACAGAAACTTTGGTTTTAGGAAATTGACTGCCTTGTACCAGGAATTATGGTATCCATCGCCACCCAAACCCCCTTACAGTCATGTTTGCCAGGTTGGTGATCCAGTGTTAAGGGCAAAATCGGAAGAAGTGGATCCTAAGGAAATACCATCCGCTAAGATTCAGAAGGTAAAATATCTAAGTTTCATATTGTTTTGATTTGTTGCATTTGATTTCTTATTGTTTTTTTTTAATTAACGGTTTGGATTCTTGTAGTTCAAATGCTTCGTTTCTTTGCGGGGACTTCAAACAAGTGCAAAAGCAAAAGTACCCTATACATCAAAGTAGTGCTTATACTAAGATCGGAATCTGAAGTTGGTAGTTCGGATTTAGTTTTTTTATATTTTTTTTTATCTTAGCGTATCATTTAGGGCCTAAGTATTTTCCCTGGTTAAGTCAATGAAGCTACGTGTGGCACAACCTATAATTTTTTTCTATAAACGTTGGTCTGCACCGACTTCAACACGAAAGAACTACACCTTTCCGTTGTATCCTGTTCGCATTCTTTGAATTTCTAATCGAGTTGGGCATCAGCAACATTTATAGAACTACAGGTTGTCCGACACATGACGTCATTCAAGTCTCCAAGTATGTTAGAGGATAGGCAAAAACTAAAGAAAACTGAATCCGAACTTAAAAATGTCAGTCAAACTGCGAAGATGGAGAAGAGTATGAGAACTTGTAACATCACCTTGCATCCTACAAGATGCCTACATTCTTGTGTGAGGCCCCCCTAATAGTTTTTATAAAATCACCCTTTCGAATTAGTAATATCAAATGTATATATGAAATTACTTGCTGAATCTTTTGACATAAATTTCTAAGATATTTAAATTTATTATTCTGTGTAAATACTTTTGGAATAGCCTGTAACTACCAGAGACATTATATATAAATAATAGTATATAACCAAAAACTTTTAAGAGATATAGAAATTAATTTGCCGAACTATGCAAAACCTCTATGGAGGACAGTCTAGATTTATTGTAACGTCTATGTCATATGCCTATATAAACAACTCAATCTATATGTGAATTCAGATATTCTTGATCTCCCGAAGTGGATGGAGTTCTCACAAGGGAAGGTCCCACAAGTTGTCGCTCAAATCTGATTGCCACATAGTACAACTGATAGAGCATCATGAAAAATGAAAATGAGTAAAATGTAAGGTGCTATGGACAAGGAGGATAGGACCTACGGAGCTCCAACATTTGAATATCCCGAAAAAAAATCATGGAAATATGTACGTTTAAAGTAAATACCTTGAAAACCGTTAAAGCAATCTAAACAAAAGGTGCACAATATAATGAGAACAAAATGCCGTATCGAAAACCACAAACAGTGTTGCCAACTCAGCAGAAAAGTATGTTGTTTGAAATAGCACCATATACAAATGTCCATAGATTTAAAATGCACTATTATCACGAAACATAACAGTGAAGTGTAGTGGTACAGTGTTGCACACTGTTGGAGCGACGTGTGCTAAAAATGTACAATGGAGAAGTCTGATAAGTGGCAACAGAGGATAATCAAGGAATCTGTGTCTCATAGTATGAATGTAGTTCAAATGCAGAATAACCCCGATAGTAAAATCAGCACCGAAACTATGTAGGACGGAACTTACAGCGTACAGTGCGATCCGAACCATTATGAAAGGTGAAAGATGACAATGAAATGCAAGGTGAAAAGTGCAACAAAAACCTCCATGTCCGAGGCGGGATTGGAACCCGAGATCCCTAATAACTCGGTGGCGTAGCCTTCTAGACCACACGGCTATCCGGCCCGACTAAAAATGAAATGAGGTAGTAATAAAATAATTATATTTCCAATGTGAATATGGGGTCATATTACAGTGTACAGTAACAATCATATGATATATAGGAGAGGAAGTAAAAGAATATAACGAAAGACATAAACCAAGAAAGTACTCTACCAAATCTGAATAAGATAATCTGGAAAAGCCGTTTACAGAATTAGAAAACACGGATTTCTTTCCTCGCGTGTAACATTTTGTTCTCGCGAGTTGTCTGCTTATTCACCAGGGCTACGGAAGTATAATGCAGAACGCTCACTTATTTCTAATGCATCGAAACGCAAGTAATAGGAACACAAGTTATAGCCGGTTGGGACGTGGGACAATTGATACTCACAGCACTTGTAAGAGTCAAATGGCGATACAGCGAAGTGAAAGGAGGAAGTAAGTTCGGCGTTTGTAGACGGACGGAAAATGTTTTGATAAATGCACTCATCCGGCCACCACAGAAAAGACACTTTTACTGTAGGCTGTTTGAATAGCGTTCCCAGCGTTGATCACCGTGGAACAGATAGTTTCTAGCGTGTGCTTTTGTTTAGTGAGTCAGATATGGAAGTGTAAATACTGTCTCATATATCGCTTTGTGCGTTTTCCATTGTCATACAAGATGAAACAGTCAGTGATAGTTCATCTTTTAGTATATTATTTTGGTGTAAGTGCCAACGAGGAAAGAGCTTGTGGTATTCGAACATGTGAAAAAGCAACTTGTTGAAGAGGACGTTGTCGTGGATGAGATGTGTACACTTGTGATCGACGAAGCGGCTTCAGATGACGAGGAACTGTCTAGTGACGCAGATGAATGTTACGATACGTCAACATTTCACGCAGAATGTTAATCATCTAATGCACAACATCAACCACCGGATGGAAGTCAAGAGAGCAGAAGTTCGTCAAGTGACTGACCCTCGCCACCGAAATCACTGAAAGTGAAGTTCCCGGAATGATATTTGGCTGATGCCTATAAGATCTGGACAAAGCAACCAAGAGAAAAAGATGGAAATGTTGATCCTGCACAGCGATGTCTTCCTGAATTATCGATTGATATGGCGCCTAGAGTGAGTTTCAATACAGTTATGGCACAGAAAATAAAAATAAGAAACAAAACAGTGTTACAAAAGTTCGATGCAACGCTCACGTGTGAATGAACGAAAGCGAAACATGCAGATGCTTGACACGATAAATAGGAAAGTGCTTGAACAGTGTATTGAAATGAGACGTCAAAATGCAATAATACATGACCGCACTTTGAGACTCTGCGCAATGAACTTTAAGAAACAACTCGATCCTAATGACACGTTATTGTTCAAAGCGTCCAGAACCTGGGTCAAAAAAGTTCAAGAGAAACAAGATAGTTTGCCGCAAGGTAACCCACAAAGTTAGCAAGAGAGTGACTGGCAGTGAACATGACATACAGCGCAAAGCGGGCAGTTTCGTTAGGGAAATCAAATACTTTATTGAAGACAATAAGTTGTCCCCAAGTGAAGTGCTGAATGCAGACTAATCCAAATTTGATAGAGAATTACGATCTGGAAGAACACTCTCAATTCAGGAAAGCAAACAGGTGCTCGGTGCTGTTGGATCAATTTCGGCAACCACACATTCATATATGATAATACCGGTCATTGCCATGGATGGTACGCTATTACCACATATGTACATCCTCGTGTCAGAGCCCACAGGACAGTTTCCATCTACTACGAATATTGATCAACCAAATATCAAGGCATTTGCGAGCAAGTCAGCTAACATGATCGAAACAGAATTAAAGGATTTCCTTGAACAGGTATTGTGGCCAGATTTACACGACAGAAAAGGATTCTTCTGTTGGTGGATTCCTGGACAGCAAATAAAGATGACTCACGTTACAATGCTGCGGTGCCTGAAGGTATTGAGTTCATCAAGAAGCTCATTCCGTCACAATGTACTGGATTAGTGCAACCAGCTGACGTATTCTTTTTCCGTCCGTTCAAAAACTTTGTTAAATTCATCACAGATACACTAATGGTGTGTTCCGACATTAACGTCTGGCATAGAAACCATTTCCTACGTCTTCAGTCCTTTCGTACATTTTCAGTTCTCGGCTTCGAGATTTGCTAATTTGATCAAATTCGCTTTCTTCAAATGTGGTTATTCCAGTGCTAATCCCGGTACGTTTCAAACGCCCTTGGAGTACTGTTTTGAAAGTGGACTAACAGAAGAATGTTGTGTAACCCGTTGTGAACATCCCGCTTTTATTAAGTGTGCTCACTGCGGCAAGTGTTTCTGCATACAACACGCTTTCATTCTTGACTGGCATATATTCTGCAGTTAACCTGTTACGGCAAACTTTATGGAGCAGCCACTCAAGTTATTTGCCTTCCTATTATACAACGTGCGTCAACACTGTATATTTTGTTGTTCAAATCCGTTAGACAGATAGATCATGTTTGTTTGTTAATTTTAACCAATGTTTTCTTGTGTAAGTTTCTGCCACATCAAGTGTTTGCACCTGTAACAAGTGTGTCCTATCAATATTTTGTGACACCGCTGACATTTTGCTATGTTTTACTATCGGTATTATTCTGCACTTGAATTATATTCATACTATGAGACACAAATTCCTTGATTATCCTCTGTTGCCACTTATCAGACTTCTCCATTGTACATTTTTAGCACACGTCGCTCCAACAGTGTGCAACACTGTACCACTACACTTCACTGTTATGTTTCGTGATAATAGTGCATTTTAAATCTATGGACATTTGTATATGGTGCTATTTCAAACAACATACTTTTCTGCTGAGTTGGCAACACTGCTTCACCTATGGCAACACTGTTTGTGGTTTTCGATACGGCATTTTGTTCTCATATTTCCACGATTTTTTTTTTATATATTCAAATGTTAGAGCCCTGTAGGCCTTCTGATCCATAGCACCTTACATTTTGCTGATTTTCATTTCTCATGATGCTCTATCAGATGTGCTATGTGGCAATCAGATTTGAGCGACAACTTGTGGGACCTTCCCTTGTCAGTAAAAGTGCTGAGGAGAACCTTATTTGGTTGTTTTATTTATGTGTCTTGTTTCCCCTTAGCTTACATTGTCCTTCATAACTTGCCTCTGTCTCCTGTATTAGGTGGCGGACCACATAAACATATAAACTAATACACTTTAGAGTCTATTTCATATATGTTCTGCCAGGTTGGTTAGTTCAATACTAATTTCATCTTGCCTTACAGGTTTAAAAATCCTACGCCCATAGCCGGAGAGTCAAAATACATATAAACGCCTCACATTAGTAAAAATCTCTATTCTTTCATATAGGGTCATTTGGAGCACGTTCGGGATCGTTTCAAACTACAAACAAACGACAGTTCATTCGAAGGATTTACGGTATATTCGTTTTCAATACCGACTGATTAACATGTTGGATGCTTACGTTCAGGGATTAGGTAATCACTTTTACTTGAAGCAGCAGTAGGCCTACTTAAGATAAGATGAAATTAATTTTATGGGCGGTAACACGCTATGGCTTACACCCGTCCCGAGTAGGCCTACTTGTTTACAGCAGCCTGCAAAATATGCGTCCAACTTAACATGGATTTTCACACATTTCTAGGACTATCATGGTTTCATCACGTTCTTTCGGAAAATAAATCACTCAATTATAACCCCTTAAACATAACACATGACATTGTAAAGACAAACAGGTAAAATGTTCATCAAGATTTTATTTCTTGTACACGATAAGGGTTATACATAATAACCCACGTAACTACATTCTCATGAAAATTTCGATTATAATAAACTTTATTTCTAAAGAAAAAAGAGCTCGTAAAACCTTAATATATAAGGTCTTTTTTTAAATAGTAGGGGAAAAGCGGCAAATGGCGAACGGGCTAGCAATGGCTAACACCCCATTTAAAAGTTACCGCGCCACGTCAGAGGGTCAATACCTGTGCTACCACGTTCAAGTGCTGCTCCCTACAAATGGATCCGCCATTATGAGCCAAGTTGTTGAAGCAAGTGGATTGAATATGTTTACGCATCATTTCGCCATAAAATTGCACCATTAAATTTTAAGGGTTAAGTAGACATATTCTATATTCTGAAACCTTATGAACTGAATACATGGAAAGAGAACCTTTATAGAAATATCTTGCAGTGTTTGTTCCACACTTTTGGACAAGTTTTATGACTTGATTCTGTAATGGCGTCCCAGGTGGGCAATGACAAACATATCTTTTTAGTGTGTGCAATTAATTGGGGCGAAGCTGAGTGTTGTGACTTGAGTGTGGAGGTGACAATTGTCCAAACTGTATACATGCTTAATGTAGTGTGTGATTGGGTTGGAAAAGAAACATATGTGATTATTTTAATAGCCGTAGTTCCATCACTGAAAAGCAGGGAAAAAACTCAAACCTTAATTCCATGATATAATGTGTTCAAGTATCAAATAAACTTGTGCTCGTATATCATACAATTTATCTTTACAATACCCATTGGGAAATATTTGTAAAATATAATTTAATGCAAATATATAGTGGCGAAATGCTGTTCGCCATTGTCCGAGCGGGTAAGGCAATCACGAACAGCACACTTTAGTTTTGAAACAATTTCCAAGTGTTAATAACCACATTCTAGAGCAAAGCCTGAAGTTTATTTCAGTTATCTTGTTTTCTAAAATTGACCAAATATTTTTGTACAATCTCGTTAGAAGCTTAGGTGTTCACCATTCACCGTCCTTCCCCTGTCTGAGTACATGTTTCTTGTATTTGTCTGCCTAAATACATGACATTGCAAAAGTCACTGTGTACTTTAATGAGACAGTGTGGAATAATACAGTTTTGAATATAAGGAAATAATTACAGTTTTGATTTTAGTGTGTAATATTTTTTGTTTCAAACCTTCATGTTCTAGAACTTGGCTTAAAACTAGTTAAATTATCTGCCTCGAATTTACAGAATTAAAAACACAAATACATTAGAAATGCTCTTTACAGCGAAAAAAACTAAAGGTTGAACTGATATATTATGATTATCTACGAAACTTTCGTTAATACATGTTTTCTTTGATACAGACCATTCGTTTGATGCAGAAAGTGATGAGAAACTATAATGCAATTGGTCTCTCGGCTCCACAAATCGGAATCCCGCTTCGAATATTCACTGTCGAATTCTCCAAGTCAGCCCTTGAAAGATTCAGTAAGCAGGAGCAAAAGGTCTACGAAATGTCTGTAATTCCTCCAAAGGTAGGTAATAATACGATTATACAGTACAATAATAATTAACTTATTAAACTACAATATTTAATAGAGTATAAGTAACCATCATATCGTGTGAAAGCTTGTTGTTGTTTTTTAAATGAACGGACACAATGAGACGAAATTATTAATAATAACAAGAACATACTATTTATATTAACTATGTAAACGTAAATAGTAAAGAATGGGATTTCAGCTGGGTGCGGGACCCGGAACCCGGAACCTTTCAGAAACCGAAGTGTAAAGGAGTGCATGATACAGAAATTATTATCTGGATAGAGACAGCTCTTTTTATATGTCTGCCTGGATCAGGAACTTTTTTTTAGAAATACAATGTGACTATAATAATTACGTATTCCTGTTCATATACGTATTTAAGATTTGCAGAGGAAGACCGAGCAATCGTAGCTAGTTGGTAGATCGGAATCACTACTTACATGAAATCGAAGTTAAACTTCGATTGGTACATACTTGCACTGGTATCTTTAGATGGGGGCGGAGGAGACATATCCCCCCAATAATTTTCTGTGTCATGTCTAAGGTCGCGAACTTACGGCATTTTACCGGTAGGGCCAAGTAAATTGTTGATCATAGGTATTTTGTGAGGGGTGCTACAAATTTTATTTTCTAGAGTTGGCAACCCTAGTCATGCCTCATATCAATGTTTAATTTCTTCTACGATATTAAATGTAGTTTGGGTAAATTATAGTATTAACACTTGAAACCGAGACTTATCAGAACTTCATCATCAAAGTTATTGTTCTGCGTACGTACTGTATATTCAATCCTACTGTAGTAACTCATTTATTAGATTCTTGTTCTTTACCTCTTTGTAATACTTTATTATTTATCAGTCGGCAACTTTGAGTGACAAGTTGTAACAGTTCTGAGTTTAAATACATGGACGAACTTAATCTTGCAGTCAGAAATGAACAGAAGTCAGTTACGATCGAAATACTGTACAGATGTCTTCACTAGGATTTCATATAGAGACAATCTGTTGGTAGCAAATTTTTCTAAGGGCTGCAAATCCAATATAAGTTAAACTTCGGCCCTAAATAAACGCCTCTGCATATGTTGGTTTAGTTCAATAACATATTTGATTCCTTTCTTGTTGACTACAAAAAAGTTGCTGTGATTTTCGTTTCGAAAAATGAAAGAAGGACACTTTGGTAGTGGCCACTGAGAAAGGAGATTGATAACTTCAAGCTGACTGCCGTTTGATCTTTCGGTAAGTTAATTGAATCTTTTCTATTCAATGTAATGTATATTATTTTGAATTTTTATATGAATAACATGATTTCCTTTTCAGGTAAACCAGCCGAATTTGTAACATTGTTGTGGTAGGCCTTCAAGATTGCAAGGTAGATCCTAGGATTTTATTTCGGAGAGGGGGAGTGAATTTTTTTTAGAGTATGTTTTCTTGTAATTCAATTTCTACTGGTAAATGTCTTTATTGGGTGTCAGTGATGGAGAATATATCACCCACCACCCTTCCTGGGTTCGCCCCTGTGTTCTTGAATGCTTATGAATGAAAGTTTTTACACTATAGACTATGAGTTACTAATCATTAACTTTCTTCTAGCATATTAAACCAAACCAAACGAAAGCATGTAGTTAAATAAATAATTTGAACATGTGAAATGTAGGATTTCCCCCATCCCAATATTTAAAAGCTAACGACGCCTATGCTTACATGCAACGAAGATTGACTGCATTAATAATGGTTACATTACTAAAAGCCAGAGAGGCACATATAAAATATTAGTGAGTTGTTTCGTATCTACTGATGTTAACCTATCATGTATTCGTGCTTTAGTTATGATACTGTTTTAGTTGACTTTCTCAATTTAGGCACTACCGTTTGTTGCAGCTGTATGAAAACAGGTCACACCCACGTCTGCTTCTAAGGATATAAATTCACTGTACGTAGTTCTATTATCTGCATTATACGGTTTGCCACTTAGGATGGCCTGGTGTAAGCCGTATCCGAGCAGGTATCGCTTTTTTCTTTATTTTTTTTCAAACTGTAGTTTCTTAAAGTAGATTTTGATATCGGGGAGTTTCTATATACATTTTTGTTGTTACTTGTATCGTTTCAGGTGTTTATAAACCCCAAAGTACAGATTATTAAATCTGAAAAGTTAAAGTTTCCTGAATCATGTGAAAGTGTTAAAGGATACTGGGCTGTCGTCCCACGATATAGAGAGGTCATCGTTAGAGGTAAGAATTAGTCTCCTCTCGCTCTCTGTTTTGTTAGAGGTAAGAATTCGTTTCTCTCTCTCTGTCAGACACACACACACATATTTGTTTTCTTTCTGACTCTAGCTTGAGGACTCGTTCAACTTCGTAATCCACAAAACTGTTTTCAGGAGTTTTTAATTGCATTGTTTTACATTTTGACCTACTAAACTGTTTACAAGTTAAGCTAAGTGGGTTTCTGCTAAAGACCATATACATCTTTAGTTTTTACTACGATTTTATTTTTCTGAAGAGCTTAGATCTTCAGCTTTTATATGCTTTTATCATTTTAGTTAACAGCTATTTTTAGACGTGACAAAGATAAGGGGCTTCCCCCGTATCGGGACGGGCGTAAGCCATAGTGCTGTTACCGCCCATAAAATTCATTTTATCTTTTAAGCTGAGTGGGTTAAGTTGGATTAGAAACGTCAGGTTCGTTTATGATTACTATTATTGTTATTATTATTTACGGTATTTATTTATACGCATTATCAAATTTCACACAGTTGACACAATCATGTATACACCATTGGGTGGATTACGATGTTGAACGGGTCGTCTAGCTTGCTCTAATCTAGTGCAAGTGAAATAACCGCTTTGATACCTGGTGGAAAACGCACCTCAGCAACACAACACAGGGATCCACTAACCCCCAGTTTTACAATCGACCGCTAAGCTGAGGCCAAGTCGTATTTTCGGTACGCAAAATATGACTTGGCCTCAATTTAGCGCTGGCTAGAAGCTTAGCGGTCGATTGTAAAGCTGGGGGTGAGTCACGCGCCTAACGTGAATACGTCCAGCAAAAAGGCTTGGGTACCTAGTCAGTCAGGAGGCAGTGTGTTATTGAACAGGGTCGCATGAAAGTGCACCATGGAGAACACACAATTGCGATTGTTTTTGTATGATTTCAGCTGGGGCATTCTACAGAGGAAGCCACAAAAAACATTAACAGTTAATTTGGGACAGGAATGGCGAATGAACGCACCATTCGCCGTTGGTTTGTTAAATTTCGTTCTGGTGACACAGCATTGCAAAATGAGCCTCGTGGGGACCGACCAACATCATGTTCGGATGAGCTGCTCAGGAACACCGTGGAAGCGAATCATCGGGAAAATGTTCGTGCCATTGCAGATGAGTTAGGCGTAAACCAAACCACTGTCAGTCGGCAGCTTCGTGCGTTCGGTAAGGTGAAAAAGTTGGATATTCGGTGCCACGTAAGTTGACACCGGCCAACAAGAATCGCCGTCTGGAGGTGTGCAGTTCTCTGAGTGTAAGGAATAAGCAGGAAGGTTTCCTTCATCGGACTGTCACTTCAGATGAAAAATGAATCTGTTATGACAATCGTAAACGTACAGGACATGATTGATCGAGACGGTGCCCTAAACCACCTCTCCTGACCAGTGGCGAATTAAGCTTCCTCGGCACCCCTAGGTACAAACATAATGTGCACCCTTCTCAAGAGAAAAATAGTACTTGCAGTATAATTACAGGCTAATATAAAAATTAGTGAACATATTGAAACAAAAAGCGAAGGATAGCAATCAATAATAAAATATAGTACAAACTATTAATTTTCTGTATGTGCTAAACCTAACATTATGTAATGTCTTGAGAAATTAAATTCACCAGTCATAAATGAGGTTGCTTCTGATTAACTTTAGTTGCTGCAAACTCGTGTATAAGTTCTTCAAAGTTGATGTGTCCATCAGTCAAGATTTCTGCTTCAATGTGGAGAATAGATAACTCGTTCACTCTTATTATAGCTGGTTGAACGGAGATAATTCTTCAACCTTTTTAGAGCCGAAAACGAACGTTCAGCTGAACGCTTTGTTACAGCAGTACACAAATATATTCTTAATGTAATGGCCACATTTGGAAAAACAGACTGCAGTTTTTCTTAACATTTCTGCTCGCGAATCGCAACTTCCTCTGGTCTTCAGAAGCCCCGCAAAATGTACACAATTATTTGGGAAGGTTGATTCCAAATCAGTTTCGTATGCAGCCTGAAGTACGTAAGTTCTGACTCATTCAGACACCACTTGGTAGGATCGTCACTAACGAAAATGGCACTATCACAATCAGGAACTCCTACGAACTGAGGGGACACTACATCAGGAGCACTTTCATCCTCCACCTAACCCATAATATTTGAGCATTTTGCGTTTTACAGAGTTCACATGATGTAGTCGCTTTCACTTCAATTTCCGAACTGCTTTCGCATAGCACTTGTTCCTTTCGCCTGAAAAACGTCTCCACTGTACCAAGCTTTTTCTGGTAGGTTACTTATCTTTCACTCTTATGGTTTGCAAATTTACGATAAGCCGCCCCACTTAACTATGTCCGCTTCATGTTGCTGGATGAAAAACAATCCAGCAAATTGTAAACGCACTAGCAACTAATAATCCAACATCCAACAACTGAATGCACCAGAGAATACAGGAAGACAAAAACTATTGCATCGTACAAATACACGTCTGCGCGTGACAGAAGTAAACGAGTAGATTAGTAACACTGTTCAAAAAAATTCTTTTGCCGCCAACGCGAAAGCTGCACTCACTCACGTATCAGAAGTCTAAAAAATGATCCACTGTATTTTCTTTCGCTCTGTCTTTTTCTTTTTTATGTGTTTATTTTTTTAAGACTGCCATTGAAACAATCACACAGAAACCTGAATATCACCAACTAACTGTAAACGATGTAATTGTCGGCGTCTTTCTTTCTTACAATACATTCAGATTTAATTCTTATAAAAAAGTGTGCATTCTTGAAAGGTTTCGAGATAAGGCCTTTACATGTGTAGTTTTTACAATAAGAACAGAGTTGAAAATTGTGAATATTTCGAACAGGTTTCGAAATTGAAAAATTCCTTCATATATATTTGTAAGCATTATTTCTTCTTCTTATTATTATTGAAATTCTGAAAAAAAAAAAAGGTTTGCTGCCCCTAGGCACGTGCCTAGTGGTCTATTTGGTAATCGCCACTGCTCCTGACACGGACGGTGTTGTTGCTGCTATGGTGGGAGTGATCCATCATGTTTTTCTCAGACGAGGTGAAACCATCACTGCAGATCGTTACAGTGATGAACCCCATTTGCTGCACCGCAAATTTGTCCGCAAGCATCCAGCAATGGTCAATAGACATTGGTGTCTTCATGTTGCATAACAGTGAACGCCCACGCGTCGTGCAAAGACAGGTGAAGGCTCTCCATGAGCTGCAGTATTAAACCCTTCCCTACCCACCGTAATCCCTTGATCTCTCTCGCAATGACTACCACCTCTTCCGGCATCTTGTTCACTTCCTAGCAGGGAAGACCTTCTCTGATGATCGGACGTTGCAACATGCAGTTGAGGATTTCTTCGCATCGCAGACTCCAGACTTCTTTCGTCACGGAATCCAATCGTTGGCTGAACGATGGCAATATTGCGTGGTTGCAGACGACAATTACTTTGATTAACGAGGTAATGTTTTCATTTTTGTTTCCTTTTGACATGACGCACCTGGGGTGGACATTTCATTCGCACCAATATAGGGTGTCCCAAAAATTAGTTTTTTTTAATTGTTTGCAACACTGCAATTTATGTGGCGCCGCGTAACGCACAAAACGTGAAGTAGGTATCATGCCATTTAGTTTTCAGGGTTCATTGATTAATTGATTTTTATTGCGTTCCGGCGACTACAGAAGTGCTATAGGGCACAGTGGTATGGAACATGTCAATAATACAAATACTGGTATAATACAATGATCATGACATCAAATATTGAGCATAGCAGTAAAAATGAATAATACAAAACAAAGTGATAAGGGAGTTACAAGAATCTGACATAACACAATGAAACGAATAAAACAAAAGATATAGGATAATTACAACAACCATTAAACACGAAATAATAAAAATGGATAACACAATACGATATGACACCCAAATTACAGCAAATGCTGAATATAAGACAGTAAAACTGAATAAGAAATAACATATTAAGAAATAATATATTATGATAGCGAAATTACAACAATGATATGATAATACTCGTAATTGAATCATACAACAACATAATAATAAGTAAAAACTAAAGCAAATACGATCAGATAGATATATACATTATAATTACAAAATGTTCAATATTAAATTGTTTAACAGTTTTGTAAATGTGGATCTTCCAAGAACTCTTCTGTACTGTAATAAGAGTTCCTAGTTAGAAGTATCTTTAGTAATTGTTTAAATGTGCAATGGTTGGATGAGTTCTTTATCCAATTAGGAAGTTTGTTGTACAGTTTAATCCCTATGTATATAAATGAACTGGCGTACTTAGATGTGCTGTGGTATGGAATAGCTAGATCTGATTTTTGTCTCATATGATAAACATGCTTGTCATCATTTTGTTTGATTTTATCTATATTGCTGTGTATTAGGCATAGTACTTCATAAATATATACGCATGGTACAGTCATTATGTTCAACTGTTTAAATAGTCCCCTGCATGAAGTGAATTTGGATTTCCCAGTGATTAATCTAACGGCGTGCTTTTTTGTTGTATAAATATTTTGCGAATGTTCTTTTTGGTACACCAAAATGCTATTCCATACTGTAGCAGAGAGTGAAAAACTGCATGGTATATAGATACTAAACTAGGTTTGTCGAGAATAGTAGTTAGGATTCTTATCTTGAAGATAACCGAAGAAAGTTTATTAGCCAGGTGACCTGCATGTTCATCCCATTGTAATTCGTCATCCACAATAATGCCAAGAAATTTTGTCGAAGTAGAAAATTCGATTTCGGTGTTCATTATGTTGATTATCGGTGGAGATTTTATATTTAATTGGTGCGGGTGGAAGTGTATGCAATTTGTTTTTTTTCTTTTCTGGATTTAAATTAAGTTGAGTAATATTGAACCAATCTGTGAGCTGGGATAACGTTACATTAATGTTCTGCTGTATTTCACCATTTGTCGATTTTAGTAAAACATTGGTATCATCAGCATAGAGAGTGGCTTTTCCATTTGTTAGATTTTCGGGTAGATCATTAATATAGATTATAAATAATAAAGGACCTAGAACTGATCCTTGTGGAACTCCTGTGCTTTGTTTCATAGGTGAAGAATTTACTTTACTCACTACTCCGGTGTTTTGATTGGTGTGACTGATTTTCACTACTTGAATTCTATTGGACAAGTATGTTTTAAGCTACAGGAGAGGTATGCCTCTTATGCCGTAATGATTCAATTTATTAGTATGCCGAGATCGACACTGTCGAAAGTTTTACTAAGATCGCAGAATATTCTAACGGGATATTGTTTATCATCAAAGCCATTTAATACTTCTTGCATAAAGTCGTAGGGGGCACTTGCAGTGGATCTACCTTTAATAAATCCATGTTGTGAATTAGAGAGTGTTGTTATATTCTAGATGACTTCTTAATCTAATGTACATAATGGATTCAAGTACTTTTGTAAACACGGAGGTGAGTGCAATTGGTCTATAGTTTTTAATATCCTTTCTGTTACCTTTTTGAACAGTGGTTTTACAATAGTTCGCTTTAGACAGTCAGGGAATTTACCTTGATTAAATGTTAAATTTATTAAATCTGCGATTGGCCGGGCAATTACGTGAGCACAAACGCTTTACTATGACTGTTGGAATTTCATCGTAGCCACTAGACTCCTTGTTTTTGAACTTCTTTATGACTCCAAGAACCTCATTAGCTGTCGTAGGTGCAAGAAATAAGGAATTTGTCTCAGATGTTGTTCTCAGAGGATTTGTTGAAGCTGTAGGATGCGTGATACCAATCTTACAGAAAAATTTGTTAAATTCTTCAGCTACTTTTGAAGTATCATTAACTAGTGCTTTTGTTTTTGGTGACGTCAACGCCACGTTGTCAAATGCCTTTCTTCTGTTTCGAGTTTCATTGTTAACTATTTGCTATGTTGTTTTGCTTTTGTTTTCTGCTTTTGTGATTAAATTCCGATAGTACATTTTCTTTGCTGTCTTAAGGACGATTTTGTATATCTTCTTGTATCTTTTATAGTAATCTCTGGCGAGGATACGGAGCAAGCAAAGCAAGCAGTGCTTGCCAACGGAATTTTAAGATAACTTTTTTAACGAACAGTTTTCTTGTAAAGAAGCGCACGCTTTCTTTTGCTACTTTCAATGCTATGAAAACTTTCGCTAAATTTAGTGTACACTAATTTTGAAGCTAAATTGAGCGGTTCCCAAAGCAAGCAGCTAGAATCTTAGCATTTTCCGTCTCTTCAATCCCCTGTCTAAAATTTTATGGCCGAGGAAGGGGAGGAAGGAGATGGTCGCGCCGTATAAAGGACAGAAAAAGCTGTGGATGGGATAGCTTGAGCTTCTGACCAAAATGTCTGGCAACACGAAAACTATTGTTCTTAATTCTTTAACACTATCTTTTACAGTGCTGTCAGTTGGCGGGATTTTGCAAGGTCTAGCGGGATTTTTCATACTAAAACGGGAATTCAAGCACGATATCAACTTACAACGCAAAGTGATTGTCTTTTCAGTTTTGTTAAAACATTTGATCGTCGCGTTGAAGGCAGAAGGGAAGCGAAGTATTTTTAATATAACGTGCGCCCGTCTGCCTTGAAAGCAATGCTCACACGTGTGTATAGCTGTGTATGTGGAAGTTATGGAATCCCAGAATTTCTATGGATTTCTATTGATACGAGTTTGGCGGGATTTTATAGAGCTCAGCGGTAATTCTTGAATAGTTGGAAGGGAATTCAGTTTTAGAAAAACTTATAGCACTTGTTTTAAAGTGACACATGAAATATTAGTACGGTTCCGTAGCTTTTAATATACTTCCTAATCTGGTTGCGTTCGTGTAAACTCGTGGTTGTGTTACCGGTAATTATTTTACATGAATCATCATTATCTTTTTTATATACAAATATTCAACCGTATTGAATTACATAAATGTGTAAACAAATGTAATACATAACAATATATCGATTTTCTGAGATAAAATAATATATTGCAGTACGTAACATTAGTTTTTGATTCACTGTTGTATAACGTAACGTTTCACAAAATGATAACGATGCTTTTCCAGTATGTCAGCACCGAGTGCTTGCCTTGTGTAAGAAACCACGCTTCGCCACTGCTCTGGACTGTTGGTTATTATTCTTAATGTTTTTTTGATGTAACAGTTTTAACGTACAACTTGAGACCTTTATACCGCTTGTTATCCATGACCATTGTTGTGTGATATCATTTTCGTAGTCACAGGAAAGCAAGATTCGAGTAGTAACTTAAATTTTTCCATGAATATATTAAATGCATTATCAACGTTCTAAGCTTCACTTCCTTTAAGGTCCCATTCCTCCTGAACTAATAAATCTATGAAATGGCGAATATTATTTTCTTCGAATTTGCGGCAGATAAGCTGAACAGAGGGTACGTTTACTTTTACATAGAAATCAATAATTACAAGATTTTGCCCAAGGTGTTTGTTGATACCTAAATCTATTATAGAAGAAGTAATTCTGTTACTTGGGAGATTAGTCATTATATTGTCTATTACAGTCTTAGAAGTTTTGGTTATGTGTGTGGGATCATAGATAGTTGGGAAAATATTTTAACATTTTAACAATGTTAAGAAGTTTTTTTGCATTTTGTGAATATAAGCTATTAAAGTCACCACATATTATGAGTGAGGGATACCTTCTATGCAGTTTGAGATGTGGTTTATCAAAGTTTTCAAAAAATATACTGATATTTGAGTCTGGTGTTCTATACATTACTAAGGTAGTTAGTTTCGTATTGTTGGTTTCGATCTCTATCGCTGTATATTCAAAATGTTTTTCTATGGGTTGTACTACGTTCGAAACATTTAGTTTGGACGCTTGGAGTGTTGTTTTCGTCATTATGCACACACCACCATTTTTCAACAGACTTCTATTATATCTGGTGTAGTAAAAAGTAATCCACTATTTTGCCAATAGATGGCTTCAGTGATCTGTATCTCGCGTTGTATAAGTCCGATCGGGTTCAACGAGATGGCGTTCAAACGATGAGATTGCGTACTACAAACACTGTTCAGATAGTTGTGATGAGTTGACTCAGTGTTGTGTGAGCGCGCGTCAAAATGGACACTAGCAAAGAGAAAAGACGCTATTTTTTACAGTTTTTCTTCGATAAAGGCGAAAACGCAAGCCAGGCGGCTGCAAATGTGAATAGTGTTTATGGTCCTGATACTGTAACAGCCAATCACGTGCAATTTTGGTTTCGTCGATTCCGTTCCGGTAATTTTGACGTCAAAGATGTACCACGCACTGGAAGGCCAAGTGTCGAAAATGTCGATAAAATCATGGACATTGTCGCGTCCGACGTCGTGTAAGCACTGTTTCGATTGCCCAAGAGCTAAACATTGCACAAAAAACCGTGTGGAACCATTTGCATAAGGCTGGATACACAAAGAAGCTTGATGTATGGGTGCCACACGAGTTAACGCAAAAAAAAACCTCATGGACCGAATTTCCATCTGCGAATCGCTGCTGAATCGCAACAAAAGCGACCCATTTCTGAAGCGGTTGGTGACTGGTGATGAAAAGTGGATCACTTACGACAACGTCACGCGAAAACGATGAGGTCGTGGTCGAAGCGCGGTGCGCCGGCGCAAACGGTGCCCAAGCCAGGATTGACGGCCAGGAAGGTTTTGCTGTGTGTTTGGTGGGATTGGCAGGGAATTATCTACTATGAGCTGCTCCCCTACGGTCAAACCCTTAACTCGGAACTATACTGTCAACAATTGGACCGTCTGAAGACAGCAATCGCCCAGAAGCGGCCAGCTTTGGCCAATAGGAGAGGCATTGTGTTCCACCAGGACAACGCCAGGCCGCACACATCGATAGTGACTCGCCAGAAGCTCCGGGAGCTTGGTTGGGAGGTGCTTATGCATCCACCTTATAGTCCGGACCTGGCACCGA
>JAGDQP010011179.1:40194-53731 GCA_022664845.1 Lepisma saccharinum
CTTCAAGAGAGGCTTGTGAAAATCGACTGTCTCAATTTTTTGCCAATAGGGACAAGGGCTTCTATGAGAGAGGCATCATGATATTACCTTCCAAATGGCAACACGTTATCGAACAAAACGGCGCATATGTGACCTAAATCGGATCATTCTAACTATGGTAAGTCAAGCCTTCAATGTCATGCAAAAATAATGGATTACTTTTTACTACACCAGATATATCGATGTCATAGTATATCCTGGAAGGTACATTTTTCTGACGCTTTAAGCCAGTGTTATGAGAAGCACATAATATCAGGGGAAAGTGTTTCAATTATTACCTCTAATTCTTATTTCGGACAGATTCAAGGTTCTGATGTATAAGTACAATATTACTATTATCTAGGTTACGTCCGGGTGAAAGATTAGTTTTTTTTGTTTTTTTTTAGGAACACATTATCTAAGTTTTCCTGTATTTCTGATTGCCCTTTGTCTACTTTTGTAATTTCGCTATTCTTTACCATAAAAAATCATCTGCTAATACTTTCGGTTTTCTATTACGTTTAGAGCTAAGTTGCGTGTTTCACAAGTGTACTTTCTTATTTTGTACTGTGTTAATAGTATCATTCTTACAGTTAACGTTTTCTACCTGCCAACAAGCTTCCTTAATACTTCCGTCTAAAGTTACAGTTACAACTTCATTAGTTTCTGTTGTTACTGGTGGTTTCACCACCAACTTTTCCCTGTGAACTAATTTATCAAACACGTTTTGCGGGTTACACATATCACAACTTATTTCTAACATATTTACCCTTGTACTTGAAACTTTCCCACCTTGATTAATTACATTCACTTTAGATGAGGACAAGCCTGAGGGAATCTCAAAGTTTGCCTCTTCTGTTGATATATGAATATGTTTGGGATCTTATTGAGGTCAGTTGGTTTACAGAAACTGTTTGCATATTGACATAAGATCTGGTTAATCAGTTCATACCCAGGAACCCTAATTTAACAATTTAGAAGGAGCGAAGGAGTTGTTGCAGACTGTGTAACTATTGGTATGGATATTTCTTTGTTACTTTGGACATGTTGTAATACACTTGAGTTAGATACAGCAATACTTTCAATATTTGCACTGATTTGTACCTCACCATTATCACTTAAGGCCACTTTAGACGATCCAATTTCTCGTACGATCCCTCGTGTGCAATCTCATCGGTTACATTCTTTGATCGTGTAAAGCGCAGATCGTACGATTTTTCATGCTATCTCCGATGTGTTCTCTAAATAGAAACGGTCCTATTTTTCAGCAGATTTTTCGTACAATCTATGACAGCGCCCCTACTGGCAATATAGCGTCCTTTCCGACTCGGCTGTTTGGTTATGGATTACGACACAAAGAGAACACATTAATGTTATTACTTGATGCAGAAATTAACATACATAATGGCATAATAAACTATTACAGGTATAAAGATATAAAACAACGTTTTTAAGGGAAGTGTAAAGAGGTCGGTGATACTGCAGTACAGCTACTTCTGCTATAGATGACTGGCAATACCTCAAAATGCTACGGTTTGCATTCTTATAACCATAAAAGGTACTAAATACGTGAGAAATATGTTTAAAAATATAAAGACAAAGTTCTGATGTGATCTAATAGCTACTGCTTTTCCTATATATTGAGCAATGCAGTTAACGTGATATTCATTGTCTTGTGCGTAGAGTACCGAATTTGCTGCAGTCATGATAAGTATGAAGGGAAGTAATGTAGAGGATATCGGTATCTTTGCAATCATATTCCTCCCCAATTATTTTGATAAACATATACGCTCTGTGCATCCGAAATAATGAAATACATTGAACAGTAATTACAGAAGTAGATATAATGTAAGTAGAGTGTCGACGTCAACCCAGGGCTGTGCAAGTGAATGCATGAGCTAGGTAATTAATCGAACGAACTAATTTTTATTCAAGGGTTAAGACAGCTGACCCACCCTATTCACACATATATACCTTGTGTGAAATGAGGCTATAAATCATATAAAATCTACATTACTCCTCGTTTTTGTATTTTGCAAGTATTTCATGCTTATAGGAACGTAAAACGTAGCATTTTGAGGCGTTTCCAGTGCTCTGTGATAGAAGTAGTTAAACCGCAGTGTTACTAATTGCCCCCATATGTATAAATAGGAGTTAATATATCGCGATTTATATACTTTTGAAGTGCTGTGTAATGTCACATATCTTGTTACTCAGGAATCTTGTAAAAACAAAACACATATCACCGAAGACAGCAAAATTTTCAACGTTTTTTGAGTCCGCATTGAAATATCTTTATCGAAGTACAAAAGTAAAACTACGACAATTTCGTTACCACTGAAACCTAGTAGAAGTTAGATTCTCTTGGTAGAAGAATTTGACATTACAATTAACTGAATTTCTGCTGCGTCAAGATTAATTGTTATCAATATTTTAATTATTTTCTATTTTTTAAATGGGCTATACTTTCACAAATACATGTGGCATAATTACCCTAAAAGCCTGAGGTGTCACAACTATAAACTCCAGCAGTTTCATCATTATCCCCTCGTATACAAAATTGTACCGTGTAAAACACTATACAATATTGTATGATTTATCGTACGAAAAATCTCGTACTATGGATTGTATACATTCTTTCATACGAGAGATCGTACGAGAAATTGTACCGTCTAAAGCGGCCTTAACAGTGCGATTTTCATTCTCTACTTCAACGCATTCCATAGATTTCTTAACATAAGGGACACATAAACCAGAATTGATCCCATGTAAATATTCTGATACAAACGAATTAGATATGCTATTTGTATTATCTACCTTCGTACACATTTGATCCTTACCTTCATCAGTGGCACTGGGATCCCTATGATAGATTTCCTGGCATTCAGTCGATTCATTTACATTACAAACTCTATTCTCAAAGATTATTTCCTCTTCTGTTTTGTTCACTAGCCGAAATATTTCTCGGCATAGTTCTCTTTTGCCGCTCTTGTTGTTATGTAGGCCATGCTTTGTGTACCTGGATCTTTGCAACGCATGCGTATCTAGTATACTAACATTATGATAGTTACTACATAATTGGGTTAATTGCGTGTTGATTTTCGTGATTTCTTTATTCACGCACGAACATTTACTTAAGTCGTATCGATGCGGCACGTTACACACAAATACGTTGGTATGTTGCAACGACGGCAAGATTTCTTTCAGAGTATCGATTGCCTCACTTGATTGGTTTCTCGCAACGTCGTTTGTACCCCCCATAAATCAGTTTCATTGTAATAGCTGCAATCCCGAACTAAGTTTCTTGTCACTTCCGACATTGTAGCATTAGGTTTTACTATACTTGCAACACACATTTTGTCTAGGCGATTCGCGAGTATACTTGCGCATCCACCCCCATGACCATCTGCATATAAAGAAACTGAAGTTTTCTTGCTAGCATTGGAAGAAACTTAGCGTATGACCTCTTCTCCGTGTTGGTCGAATTTGATCTCTGATTAGTGTGAGAGTAATTCGCTCTCTCTTTATCATTTCTATATGACACCTTGGAGCTATGATGATCATATGTACTCTGAAAGTGTTCCAATGGTTTAAACTTATTACTTGTTGGTATCTTGCATAATTCCTCTGTTGTGTTGCGCGATATTTTAGCCATCTTATTTCGATTCAAACCTTTTCTACTAATTTCAGCCCATGTTTGAGATTCTTTACTATATGTAGTACTATGAGTTCTTTTGCTGCTATTTTCCAAATCATTGCGTAACAGTTTTACAATTTTTTCTAGAGTTTTTAAATCATCTCGAAGTTTATTGAGTTCGCTCTCCAGTAACACTCAAGAACTACATGAGGAGGAGGGTGGTAGTAGGTCCATTGCTATATTTATTTGTGGTAACTAAAAATAGTATCAGTTTTCGCAGGGTTGAGTTGTCAAATGTAGTATGCAACTGTATCCTTTTTTCACAGAAGTGGTTAACTACTTTTAGTATTGCATATAACCACCACTTTGTGAAAACAACGCAATTGAGACCTGTTTGGTTAATGATACAGATTGGAATTATCTGCTTTCTATTTTACCACAAAAATTGGTTCAAAAGTTCAACTCGTACACAAATACTGGTTGTCAACGATGATCATAACTAGTTATCTACCCTGCTTGCAAATGGTGGTCTCTTTATTCTTTGTAAATACATTAAATACAATTATTTAAAAACTGTATCTTATTTTCACACTCAGTCAGTATTTCGTATAAAATTTTAGATTCCTGCCAACTTGCTGACTATTATGTAATGTTTGTGAACGCCTCATATTAATAGTAATGAACTTACAATAAATAAAAAAATTGAATTGGTTTCACTGTGAACTCACTTTGTTTACATTGTTTTGACTGGAAAATAATTATTATTCTACCTAATTTATCATGTTAATTCGGCTGGAATATGCACTACAAAGTTCCTAATATATTCATAATGCGTTCAGCAAAAAAATAAATAAATCGACAACCACCTTAAACACGGATAAAGCGGGAGCTCAGTTGCACGACGTCTTGTACACACAACATTGCGCTACATGGAGAAGTGGAACGATGCTGTCAAAATTGGATAAAGATGAACAGTTCACTGACATAATGTGATATTAAACGAGACCCATTGTCATGTCAGCGGCTTCGTCAATAAGCAAAATTTCAGATATTTGGCTCCTCAAAATCCGCAATTCGTGCATTAAGTGCCGTTACACAGCCAGAAAGTGACTCTGTGGTGTGCAGTGTCATTTTGCATTTTGATGATGAAGGTAAACCAGTAACCGTCAACATTTACGCAAAAACGGTGGCCACCTCACTGACGTCATCTTCAAGACATGAGGCCATATTGTCACTGTAAGTGAATTAATTTTGTAATGGCATACCCATCAGTGACGTAACGTTCGGGCCCGCAATGCGGGCGGGCCCAGGTAAAAGAGGGCCCGCGTCCGATTTTCTAGATTTATATTATTTAATACAATTTTAATTTCTAATTTAAGGAGAAATATTGCATGCAAAAGGCACAAACTAAAAACTTGATTGATCCATAGTCCAGTTTTGTAATGTTAGGGGAATCTCCCATTTGTTGGCAAGGGATGTAGTTAACGACATTGCCCTTTCAACGTCACTGTGATTTGTAACAATTTAGGCTACAAAGGAAATCAACTTTTTTTTTTCGTTCTTCTGGAAGATGCCAAAGAAGAATTATATGCCGCCACTCGTTATGCGAGAGATTCCGTTATATCGATGGAGTTGTCGGATTGACTTCATATTTGATATATAGACACCTTACGACCTCTAGAGTGTATATCCGGTGCAAGGTTGCGCTACGACCGAAAATTACAAAAACACTCAAATTCGATTTTTTAAGCATTTTAAACATGATCTCGCCCCAAGTTGTTGTTAATAAGCGAAGTTATGTGGGGCCCCAGGCAAGTCAATTACTTGGGACCCATTTAATTTGTTATTAAGCCTCAATTTAAATTTATCGTCAGTAGCAGTATACACTAACACTACTTGTGTTTGCTATACACTTTTATAAAGGGGGCCCGGATAAAAGTTTTGCGGGCGGGCCCGCACTCATTTCGTTACGTTACTGCATACCCTATACTATTCATAACCATGAATGCACTTAGTTGAAAGTTCATGTTCTTCCTTACTTTCCATTTCAAAAAAGCCCGTATTTTTGGGACACCCGT
Organism: Lepisma saccharinum; assembly: GCA_022664845.1. Classification (NCBI taxonomy): domain Eukaryota; kingdom Metazoa; phylum Arthropoda; class Insecta; order Zygentoma; family Lepismatidae; genus Lepisma; species Lepisma saccharinum. The sequence continues at coordinate 45,928 of JAGDQP010011179.1, forward strand.
TATATAATTGAAACTCACTCGCCCACAGAATAATCAACGGAACTCAGTAGCTAATGTAGACAGAGCTTTGAAATTGTGCATGTGCATACTGTCTTTCCCCATCATATAGAGTTCCACTAACAACGTAGTTTAGGAAATTCACTCCCGTTTGTCACTCATGCCAACTTAAAAAAAAAAAAAAAAAAAAAAACACACACACACACCTTGCAAATGTTTATTCACCGTTCATCAAATCTATACCAGTTTTTGCATGAATAGTTTTCGGCGACTTTCGAAAACGGCTGTGAGGCTGTACGCTCCGTCATCAACCCAAGCTGTCAGTGTTGCCGAGCCATCTCTGAAATACTCACTTACAGATTGATCAACAAAACTTAAGGAACCTCCTCGCGCCCGCTCCTACCTTTTTAACATGTTTAAAAATATTTCAAAATCTAAGAGCATTATCAAATTTCTTAGAACATAGCGCACTAGTACTTATAAATCACTATGAAACACAATGGACAGCGATCTCGAGATTTTGGCTGTTGATGAGCACTGACACTTCAATTAAATAATGACGTCATAATCTTTGAAAATGTATCACTCATCAATGTGGATGGCAGTTGTAAAATTTTGGATACGGTCTTTCTTCATCATAGAATTCCCCTAGGAAAGGTTCTTACGAAATTCACTCCGAGTTGCCAGTCCATCTTTCATATCTACAAATTAAGTTTGCATGAACACTCTTCGTACCTTCAGAAAACGACAATGGGGTTGTTTTTTCAGTCTGCCAAGAACCTAAATTATCAGTACCGCCAGTCCATGACTGATTCATCTGGATTGAATGTGAATTTTTACAAAAGGATTTTTTCCATTATGTACAATTCTTCTAAGAAAGGATTTGATGAAATTAATTCCAGTTGTCAGTGTTGCAAACTATTTTTAAACATTCAGTTCTTCCAAAGACATCTATACTATTGATCATATCTACAACAAATTTTGCATGAATACCCTTCGGCACATTTAGAAAACGACTGTGGTGTTAAGCACTCTGCAAGCTCCTCTGTTGTTACCTATTATTAAATTTAGTTTTGGCACCATATTCTATACCTATCATTCAAACACTATTCAACATATGCCTACCAAAATATGCAAGAATATTGCCTGCCACCCTTGAACAAGGTCTGATGGGATCTCTCACCCTCATCACTCAAGTTGTCAATGTTACCGCCTTGTTTATACCAATACAACTTTTATATTGGCTTTTCTGACGTACCTAAACCAAATTTGGTACAAATACTCATCTGCACACTATAAAAATGACTATATGGTTCAACACTCTCCGAGGTTGTAAGCGTCACCAACTTCTAAAATTATTTTTTTGCAAAGGATTTTAGATCACAATAAAATTTACAATTTATATGTATGTTACTTGTACAAATCTACATCCGTTCATTGCTTTCTAGCCAATTTTGCACCCGCGTTCCTTAGTACTGAGACAGTTTGTAGAGGTATTCCGAGTTAGGGCTTATTTTCAAGCCCGCTTGCGTTGCTTCCTTTGCATGCGATTTAGGTGAATAGCCAATTGAAACACGTGTTACAACAGGTAATAAAACTACACCACGAAACACCACATATTTCAATTGGCTATTCACCCTAATAGCAAGCAACGTAATCAGGCTTGAAAATGAGTCCTTACAGGAGCTTTCAGTATTGCCAACCTATTTTAAAAAATAAACTTTTCCAAATGTATCTGCATTGGTTTACACCAAATTTTTGTCATACATGTGCATTAGGTATTGGGACATATCACAGAATCACTCTGAGCACCTCAGAGTTGTCAGTGTTTGCTAATCACCTTTATATGTCATGTTGATGCCACTTCACCGTGCTTATCCGCATCAAACTTAGCGTGTAGGTTCTGGGATAGGTCAGACAGTAAGTCTGTTAGTGCTGTTAGTGCTGTCAGCATATTTGATTCAACCCGCACCAACGAGCAGCTATATCAGCTACAGGCAGCGTCAGAAATGATGAGCTCTGAAGTGAAAGCCCTGGTTGAGTTGACATACAATATGTTTTATGGTTTTCCTTTTAACTGTCAATGTTTCCAACTGTATAATATTTTAAGTATTTTGTGAAAAAAATTATAAAAACATATCTCCTTATTACCGTGCCTGATGTGAATTTTTTCTTTTAAAATATGATCGCGGAAAATAAACTCAACAGACTTGCTTTGTTGAACTGCTGTACGGACCCCCGCCCCTCTCGCAGATAGAATGGGTGACAAGGAACAAAACTTTACAACTGGCTATAAGCATGAAACCTGTACTTTTCCTTCAAAATCCTGAACGGACAACCTGTCATGTTTTCTTTGATCTTTTACTGCTTACTGGTGTGTGTTCGTAATTCGAGACGAGGAATTTACTCTCATATCTCCTGCTACTGGGCGTTGAAAGCACGACAAAAACAAAGCACCCAACACATGACACACACAAACAGGAGCAGAAAAAAAAAAGAATTGGTAAATCAAACGGATAAGATATAGTAGAGGTCTTCAATTATTTTTTCCTGGGCAAAGTAGACTATGGATAAGACATGGCAGCAAGACCTAGCGACCGTAGCTAAGTTGGCTTCGCATTTAGTGGGTTCGATACCAGTGGGCGACTATTCTGACTAAGGTTTTTTTCCTCAGTCACATCAGGCTAATGCCGGATTGGTACCATAAACTTAGGCCCCGACCGACGTGTTTCTCATCCCTATCTCGGCCTAAGTATAGGTACCTAAAAGCCATAAATAAAGTCAAACAGAAGAATAAGACTGTACGACTATTGGCTACTCCGTGTAATTGTATGAAATAATTAAAAAAGTAAACAGGCGTAGGTTGGCCAATTCACATTACACTTCTATGCTTGTCTTTGGAATGTCAACTAATGGAGTGTATACATTAGGGTGGGCCGAAAATTACTTTTTTAGACAGTTCGAGTTGTCATCAAAAGTTGTGCATTGGTACCAAATAAAGCCATAAAAAATATGGCCGTTCTAAAACAATATTTAACCGGGCCCTTAACCCCCTAAAGGGCCCAATTGTTTTTTTCAAAACAAGGAATAAAAATATAATATCAGTTTCTACATTTTGGGATTCGAGTCGTTATGAAAAGTTGTGCATTGGTACGAAATTTAGCCATGTCAAATGTGGCCCTTTTTGGCCGCCAAGTGTTTTTTGCAGTTTTGAAGCTAAAATTTTCGCGGGCTCCGTGGCCCGGCTAGATATTTTCTGATCTGGCAGTTTCGGCGAACAAACATAACATTCTACAACTTTTGCACGCTACTTAAACTCAAATTTCTAAAAAAGAAAATTCGTCCTTTTCAAAATTATCATTTTCTCGGGTCCGGGTAAATATTTTTGGATCCGGCTGTGTTTGGGACGATAAAGCATAACATTGTATAACTTTTGCACGATATTCAAACTCAACTTTCTAACAGTTTTTTTCGGGTAGGAATGGCAAAACGGCCGGTTTTTTTTTGTTTTGTTTTTTTGTTTTGTTCTCCTAATCACCTAATTATCAAAGTCTTCAATTGCTTCTTGTCTTCTTTTTCTTTCCTTCCCGGGCGTCGATAGTTGACAAATACTCGTTTTACACGTTTAATTCGCCACAGATATTTTAGTTGCCACTGCAACCCTCTTCTGAACTTGTTTTAAAGGAATTGTTGGTGATCTTTTTTCGCTTCACTTTCCATAAATTGCATGATGTTATAAATATAATATGCCTCGTCTGACTTCGTAGTGTAGATCCTCTCTTCCTAGAGGCCATTGCTCACAACACAGCAAAACAGGCAAAACACAACTCACTCTCAGAAAAATTTTACACAACTGATTTTTAGAACGACATAAGGGTGGCAATATTGTCAGGAGAAAGCAAAATCCATTCAGCCTTTCGTTGCTACGCGCTGTGACCCTTCAAGGTCATATCTCTTCTTTTTGGAACAGACCTGTAGTTTACAACATATTCTGTACAATATCTTGCATGCTTTTTAATATTTAAATGCATTATGAAAAGAAAAGATATAGAGCGCCATGGCCGAGAGGAAATACAAGTATATTTGGCTCACATTAAGCCAGCTTTCCATACAGGCGCTCGCTCCATGCTTTGCTTGCAATTTGGCTGAACAGCCAATTGAAATACGTTTTTAAGTACCTGTTCTACGTGTAACACGTGTTTCTATTGGCTACTCATAGAAATCGCAAGCAAAGCGCACGGTGAACGCCTGTAACGAAAGCCGGCCTTATGGTCGTACTCGAATCAAAACCTCGCGACTAGCAATCGTAACTAAGATGTTCCTGGCTTTCCTCAATGAGAATATCAGGACGATATCTTAGATTACGTCCAGGGCCGTTACTTTTCTCTTTCTTCGCTAACGGACAACATCAAGTTTTGACCAGACAGCGTTGTAGGGTTGAGTGACAGTAAAGACCTTGTAGACAATATTTTAATGTGCAGAAGAGAAAAATCCAATTACCAACTATAATTACACTGGTCAACAGCCAAAATGCGACATGAGTTATATATAAAATTTCTAATCAACATAGGTCCCCTAAAAACGAAACTGTTGTTAAAAATCGCAATCGACTAAGTATTACTGAGTTACAGGCCATTGTTGATTTGGAAAAGTTCCCTATATATACATATATGGTATTGCATATCGAAGAAGTAATTCCTTATCTTTGTTTATAGGTTGTCAGGGGGAGGTGGAAACTTTGAAGTCCAGCCACAAAAACTGTTTATTCATTGTTTTGTGAGGTCTTCATTTATGTAGACGTGATTGTTGCTGTATGAAAGCAGGTTGAGCGTGTGCAGTTACACTGGTCAACAAAGTTAAAGTTTTTTTTTCTGCGACATGGATGAAACATCACTTTTCTGTATGAATTAATGCTGCTGCACACGAAACCGACAATGAAAGTATCACTCGACTTCCGGTTTAAAAATTATACGATGTATAGTCGAAAAGTCTGGATTCCCAGTAACGTAGTGGAATGATGCATGCTTGTTGTGGATGTGACTCCTACGCTGTAACTGTATGAGACGAAAAATACAAAACGGAGGTTCATTTCCCTTTTCAAAGTAAACACTGGAATCAAAATTGTTACTTAAGCACAAAAATATGTTCCATTGTACTACTGAATGGTTTGTGATTTTCTACTTGGAGTTAAATCCGCTGCCGCTTTGCGTCCCTCTTGTAGTGAGCTGGAGAATCCCTGATCAGTGTTCAGCAAAAGTCGGCAAGCATTTCTGTACTCCATTTCCCTTGATATCTCTTCTCCATTACAGATATTTGTTGGTGGAAACGCTCACCGTGTTCATCACTAACGTCCCCACAGCTTTTCGGGAAGAAATTTAGATGAGAGTGTAAAAAATGCAATTTCAAGGACATATTGCAACCCATTTTGCGATACGATGTAAGCAATCTATTTACAAGTGTTTCATAGTCTTCAACACGTTTGTTTCCCAAAAAATTAGTACATACTTCTCTGAAAGCACGCCATGCATCCTTCTCAGTATCATTTAACAAGTATTCGAAGAGCTCGTCCTGATGAAGTTGACGAATTTGCGGGCCCACAAAAATTCCTTCCTTTTTCTTCGCTTCACTGATTTTTGGAAATTTGGTAAGTAGATATTTGAATGCCAAAGAGTTGCGATCCAACATTTTAACAAAGTTTTTGATTAATCAAAGCTTTATATGAAGTGCTGAAAGTATAATATTTGCTGATTCGACGAGAGGTTCATTTTGTACATTCATTTTTCCTTGTTCCATACTTTGACGTAATGGCCAATCCTTTGTAATGAAATGAGAAGCTCTGTCTCTGCTATTCCATTCGCAGAGGAAACAACAATGTTTGGTATAACCTTGTTGAAGTCCAGTTAAAATAGCAATGATTTTCAAATCTGCACGTATTTCCCATTTGTACTGATCGTATTTAATTGATTGGAGAAGGAATTTTAGGGTATCATACGATTCTTTCTTATGCACAGAGTAGCCAATAGGGATTGACGGGAATTTATTGGTGTTATGAAGCAGTACAGCTTTGAGACTTAATACTGATGCATCTATGAACAAGCGCCAATCATCACGTATGTGCTGAATGCCCATAGCCCCGAATAAACCATTCACATCACTGCAGTATATCAGATCTCCTTCGGTACTAAAGTATTCTTCCAACTTTTTCTGACGGTCACGATAAAATAACACTTTCACATTACTAGTCAGAAAATTCCATTGTTGGAAGTCTGGAGGCTAATAGCTCTGCCTTGGATTTTGAAAGTTCAAGATCTCTTACTAAATCATTCATTTCACTCTGGCTAACCTTGTGTTGTTTTGTAAGTTCAACGGCACCTTCAAAGTCCGGATCGGTAGATGTTGAAAGTTGTGGATCGTACAGTTCGTCTTGAGAGTCCACGGAACAGGATTCAGGGGGTGTTGGAACTGGTAGTGTATTACTATGTGCCACAGGACGAATAGCTGAACGAATATTTGGAAGGACAAGTGTCTTCTTTTTAGTATTGGACATACGTTGTATTGGTGGGACCATACAAAAATAACAATCGTCTTTATGATTCGTAGGTTCCAACCAAATCATGGGAATAGCAAATGGCAACGATGGCCTCCGGTGATTCCACCAGTCCAGTAGATTTGTGTAGCAGGTCTTACAACAGAAATATGGTGCCCAAGTCTTATCTTCATCTGCGAATTTACAGTGTTTACCGAAATACAGATTGTAGGCTCTTCTTACAGCAGGTGTAATATTTCTCCGCTTTCCAGAAAAAAACAATTTGACAACAAACATAACATAAATTGTTAGGATTGTTTATGCATTTACGTGACATTTTGGCCAAATAACTCAGCACTCTAATTAAATGTCAACCTTATCGTACACGGTCCACGTATTACGCCAACACGTTCTTCGATGCCAAATTCTTATACCAGGCTTATTTTAGTTTTGTACGGTTCTTTTCTAAAAGTGTGTTAGTAATGTGTACATAAAGTGAGTAGAGATTGTTGAAGTTTAAGCGCTTCTTAGTTGTTCAGGGTTTTAGAACGCATTTTGTTCTCAATATGTCCTGATATTCTCCGAATCACTCCTTTTTGGCATCAAATTTGTAATATTTAGATAGAGGAATGGCGAATTTACTGTATTCCTCGTACCTCACATGGTTACATCACTAAGAGTGGCGGACAGTGGCGACTTGTGGCTTAAACAGTAACTGAAGGGCTACCAACTTCTTTATATTTTTACACATCTGTAATCCTACCTTATTAATAACTATCCTACCTAACCGGTTTCCTCCTAATGTCACCAGTGCTGCTTAATGTTGAACATGCAGCTAGATTACCCCCACCCACTGTTTTATGCTGTTTCCTTGATTCTGATTGCATACATTTTACCAGATTCATTTCATTATTTCTCAAATACTCTTGTTTTTATTTAGAAAATGCAGGAACAAGGTATTGTGTGAAGTGCAGCTTCACCAGATGCGCCTGACGAGCCCTCCAGGTCATCCATTTTCTATTAATGCTCCCAGCAACTATTTAATTTTTGTTCCCTAGGTAACCAAAATGTAGTACACTTTTAACGTATGTAAGGAAGATGTTCACACTGTGTTGAAAAAATGATAAATTATACAAAATTGTACAAGAGTTTATGACGGTTCCTTCATCCCTACTTCGAGCGCCAGCAACAGTTACAGAACTTTCCCGAACGGTAATAGTCTCGGAACTACTACTGTTTGTTTATAGGTCGCTGCAAAATTAAACTTAAGTGGACTGTATA
>JAGDQP010011180.1:0-10885 GCA_022664845.1 Lepisma saccharinum
AATTCGCCATACAGTTTTCTGTGGCATTTCAAGTTCCCTCGCTGCCTGGTAGGTAGACTTCTGTGGACTCCGCACAAAACTGGCGCGAACACGTTCCACTGTCTCTTCCTCAGCTGAAAACGGCCAGTCGATTTTCGCTTACAGATGCAGCCCGTATCTCTGAATTTTTCATACCACGTACGAATGGTTTTTCCAGTAGGTGGGTCTCTGCCATACTTGGTACGGAAATGCCGTTGAACACTCATCACAGAGTTGTTTACATGGTAATCCAGCACACAGAACGATTTCTGCTCTCCAGTTAGCGCCATTTTCGTTAACTGCTTCCAGCGCCGCGTAGCGGTAGACAATGCAACCACGCGTTACATAAACTAAACTCAACTAAACTTTGAACTTTTGCCTTTCCTTGCGCGTAGCTCACATTAAGATATGTTCATTATATTTCACAAAATAAATTTATGAAATCGGGTCCATCATTTTGACTTACCCTGTACTTTCCTGATTTAATTGTGTCTTGATGTACTGTTTCTTCTCCACCAGTAAATCCAAGCTCCGATAATTACATATGATAGTTTTATAACAGTTATGGTAGGAACTAAAGTACCTTCGTCCATATCTCTACTGCACACGTAACAGGATACAGGTAAATAGGTTAGTCTAAAACATTGTATTAATTTTCTTTTTCGCAGACGGGAATAAATAACTCGCATTTACATACGTTTTCATACACTGATATTTTTAACTGCAACCTCTACATATGATCTATGAACATTAGATGTTTTCCAAATTAGCCATTATCTCCGGTTATTGTAATGGGATCGTTCAAATATTACATCAGCACAATTTAGTATTTTAGACACCCTTTGCAAAATTAAGCATATGCCTTAGCAGAAATAAGGAACTCTTGAACCTCCTTCCTCCTAGATACTGACGTAATAATTTCAGATAACACAAGCACGTCCCATGAACGTTCAAGGGACGTCCTGCCCGGAACATTCGGATATCCACCACACATCCCATTGATTCCATGGGTCTTCTCTGGGACGGCCAAGTGTCAGCCTTGGTCCTGAAAGTGTGATTCCCATGGAAAGCCCGCAGAACATGATTGGGAAACATGGGATTTCAAAGGGGACGTTATAGGATATTCTATATCCCGCATATTTCCCACGAACATCCAAGGCATCTCCATTGGATATCCCATCCTTTCCGGGGAATGCCTGCAGGACATTTTTGGGGATTCTGCGGGACAATCCCCATGACCGTAGTTTCGGTGGGCGAAAGTCGAGATCGGAAAAATCGTCTGTTTGTATACATATTTAGTTAGAATGTGTTCATTGCCTTCATGTTATTGTATGTTGTAAATTTTCATCTGCCTGCAGCCGGGTTTAAACCTTGGATTTTCCTATTTGTAGCTCGTCACTATAACCACTGGACTATCGATAGGCCTACATGTTGATATTTACGAGTATTTTACTATTCCTTTTATGTTACGAAGACTGTTCTGAAGAAAAACACATGGGCTTGAATTCGATACTGGGAACACGGATTGGATCTTGTGTTAGAACTATGAAGGCTGCTTTATCGATTTTTCTTTCCCATCCTGTCTCGTCTGATAATTCACAACAATGCTGATACATGGCAGTGTCGAAACTGAGCGTCCTCAAAACTCCTCAGTATGAAATTTCAGGAAATGGGGGACAAAATTACGTTTGCTATAATTTCGTCCCTTAAGGTTCAGTCACCTCAACCACTTTCGTAGCCTTAATAGTTCCTGAGTTGAAACTTCAGCTAGTTTTTCGTCAGCAAGACAAACAAAGCAGGCTTCCCAGCTTTGCCGCTGAAGACGTAAAAGGAATCCAGATATGTGAGAGCAATAATGTTTTATCTTCAGAAAATAGCAAAATAATAATAATAACCAACGCTTCGATTATCTTACACATACTCTAAGTTATGCAGGCACTGGCAACGTCCTTAGAGGGTAAGTTGGGTTGTCTGCCTTCCAGACTTCGAGTAACAAATGTGAAAGAGGATGATGTAAGGAACTTTTGTTTGGCTGTACAGATATTAACACAATTTAAAAACCTTCCAACATAATCATATATCTGCTGATACATATACAAGTAAACAGCATAATTTACAATTAAAAGCGCACATAACATTCAGTTAACCTTTATCAACGCCTGACGACGCTACTACAAAGGTAGCAAACAGCTTAGCTCATGTGATTACAGTATTCCCGAGGACTGGTATTTAGGTAGTTTTGATTTGTTATACTGGCCCTAGGGCCTCGTGCGTAAGTGTCTCTCTAGTTAAGGACTTCCCAGGGTTTTTCCTCAGTCAGACCTGGCAAATGCTAGGATGGTACCTACAAAATAGGCCCTGTCTACTTTCAACATCCTCTCCTCCACCATATACCGGCCTGAGGCTGAGATGCCAAAAGGCTTTAAAATGAATATAAATCCAATTCGAATTCTAGTTTAGGTGATTCTGAATGTTTTCATTCTTCTGATTGACTGCTCATTGGTCTCGGGATAACGTACAAAATATACAGGTCTCATCAGTCCTCATCTATTACGAGTAGTCTATCTAAGCACGTACCGCGGTGGCTCAGTGGTAGCGTACTCACCTCTGGTGCTTGGGGTCTCCAGTTCAATCGCGGATCGATCCATGTGGTCATTGTGGTGGACAGACACCGAGTGCGTGGGTTTTCTCGGGTTCTCCCGTTTCCTCCCACTTTCTTCATTCCATCCAGCCTGAGTCAAAGTTTCCTAAAGGCCTTAAAATTAAATTCAAGTTCTATTTAAGCACCTGCTTCTTTCCTCTTAAAATATTGAAGATTGACCTGCAAAAAGGTAGTTCATGCTTCTGGTCAGCAATGAGACATTTAGGGGACCCACTTTGCTGAAACCTTCATTTTTGACCAGTAGATTAGTCAGGATGTGGCTCTGTTATGCATTTATCTGCTATCCGTCTGTTTTCCAAAAGTGCAGAGGGTGTCCACATTTTCCCCAGAGGTGACTTCCACTGGTCTGCAGAGCATCCTTCATCCTCGATGCTGAAGTAACCTGTCCGAATTTAGGTCTCAGTGCTGATATAATATCAAAAATTTCTTTTGCAAATCTATCCTTGTGCAGAGTTTCATCAGAACACGATATTGTTTTTGAGCAGAGTCTATAGTGAGAAACGACCACTTCAGCCCTGAAAGATAAAGTTGGGTTAGAAGGATAAAATTTGGCACGCAATCATTTCGAATAAGGCACGCAATCATTTCGAATCTCGAGGTTTGTGGTATTTTGATATAGTTTCAGTTGTTTCATCGCAGGGATGACATAATTTACTGTACCGAATAATATCGTTATTTCTTTGGTTTTGAAGTTCTATTCTTTGCTCTGAACACCGGTCAAAAGTCAGCGTACATTCAAAGACCACATGTTCTGGTGTGCCGGTCAACTCGCATTCAGATTTATTGTCTGGTACTGTATAATGTAGTTTTGTATGGTCCGTGCCATGTTAAAAAGTGTAACAAACCTTTCGAAGATACTAGATGTTTTATTCTCGTGTCCGTGGCATTCGCTCTTTTTCAGCAATTAGTTTTTGTGACCATTTTTTTTTTTTTCACCACCAATAAAATGTGAACCAAAATGCGCGCCACTATTTTGTAAGACTTAAAATTTGATTTCAGAAAAGTTAAAGTACATTCCTGGTTTTAGTGAGATTATGAAGGTTTATTGCAAATTTGTATTTGATATTTGAAGACCTCAGCAGTAAAAGGTGATAACCCACATTCTTCTTGTTTTGGGAAAAATGAAGTTGAATGTGTTAAGTACACAGCACTTGCTTAATCTGCTGCATAAAGCTACTAAGCTTACTTCCTCGTCACGAATGTTTATTTATTGTATATATTAGTAATTTTCCTCCATTTAGCATTCATATTATAATCTAAACAAAACTGAAATGAAAATAATTTATTTCTGCCTTTGTATGGTTATCACCATTTACGTGCACAAACTATTGTTGGCTATCACTTTCACAAGAATTACGTTAGAGACTGGTTGATTAGTAATCTTCAAGCTGTACTTAATATATAAAACGGACCTGTTTTCATGTATTAAACACAACTGTGACACAGTTTTACATCCCGTGATAGCAAAGCTATAGCTAAAGGGACCTTTTATTCCCGCTCATGATGTCCATCCGTCCATGTCCAGAAATTAAATCTCAACAACTACAAGGTGTAGAAAGATGCTTGAGGTGTCGCTAGACTAGCCCAGAGCCCCTGGTGTATCGTCCAGATTGGTTCAGTGTTGTCAGAACTTTTTTTTTTTTTTAATAATCAGTTATTCAAATTGCTTCCATTCAATTAGACCTTGCTGCGCGAAACTTGGCATAAATATTCGACACAAATACTGTGGAGTTTCCCGAATTTAAGCAATTTATAAGAATTAATGCTTGCGTGATTAAAATGCCTTTACAATTGATAGTATATAGAATCGCAGCTCTAACTTGTTTAAATATGACTGCAAGCACAAAATTTTTCACGTTTTTTTTTTTAAAAAAACAGTATAATAGGTACATTCACACTTGTTACTTTAAGTCATGCGACCTGTTGGATTGAGTTTCCACGGCAATAAAAATTACAATATAATATCATAAGGCTATTTTTTATAACACCAGCCATGACTAACAATGAAAAAGTCTACCGGACCTAATGTACTGGTATTACCGTATTCATTCTACAAAAAAATAACCTTAGTTAATGAGGAAAACTACCAGTAAGTTACACTTTAAACTTTTCTGGCCCGTTTTTAAACAGGACAATTTTACTTGTAAAAAAATCATGACCGGTTGAACACGACAGATGGTATTATTGTCAGGATGCTTCTAGACTCGTGAATACGTTTGTACTTGATTTACAATACTAAAAATATTATATTGTTAAGCTCCAGTAACTAAGGAGTGGCTAGCCACATCTGCATGTACAAGAAAGTAACCAACAGCGTTCGTGCATGTATAGAGTAATAATACACACATATGCGTTTTTTAATAAACAGTACTTATTAATTACTGAATTCAATTCACGTGTTGAAGATTGTTCAATTTCGCCCTCAGACACATATTTCGCATCGTTCCGGATCACTGACGCCGCTCATATCACTTAAAATGTTCATGAAGTCGGCAATTTCTTTTGGAAGAACAGCGTGCTCCTTTGAACACTAGGCCAAATTGAACGAAGGTTGTCTGTCAACGTCTACATGCATTAATGTCTGAAGAGTTGCATATCACGACGCACCTCCCTGCCATATATGTACGGAAAAAAAATCGCTTTGAGCAGAAGGGAAAGAGGCTTGTCACCTTCTTCATTATAAAACTTAAATTTTGTGATTTGTGGGATATTACCTTTTGCACCCGAGGTATTCATATATTTAAAACAACGTTCTTTTTAAATTTACGTATCATGTATATATGAGTATCCGTTCTTTTGTCGTTGCAGCCACAAGAAGTCGATGGAGTAACTATACCAGTTGATTGTTCTCAGCCGAACCCAAATGGGATCGAATTTGATAACTTATACTTGGACATGAACGGTATAATTCATAATTGTGCTCATCCAGAAGACAGGTAAGTACATTATGTGTGTGTATGTATGTGCGTGCGTTCACAAATTTATCCTTCCGAGTAATTTGATTGGTATAAACCAGTAGCGGCTCTTCAAGTGAAGTTAGTGAGGCTGCACCTCTCTTATTGTTTCGTTAAATAAAGATTTTCGAGACAAAATGAAATACATATAATAAAATGTCAACAGAAAAACAAATAGATTTTTTTTATCAGTTTTGAATCCTGCAAGAAGTAAATATTATGGTGCTGGAAGTTGACGATGCTGCTTTTATAAACCTTCAAAAAATGCAGCAATATGTGCTTCCTAGGGGACAGTTTAACTTACATTGCGCTAGGCAGAGAAGTGAATGTATTTCATTTGACAGACGATGAGCTGCTTGGTTGCCATAACAACCTAGACGCGGCAGGCTATTGTGGTCGGCGAAAGAATGTACCGAACAAAAACACCAGAGGTGCAAAAAGTGGAACCAAGTTCTTTAGCCCTAAAAAGGTGTGAAATGGGAGACGGATGAGCCAAGTTCCTTGGTGACAGCATGTAACAGGAACAAAGAAACTTGGCGCGAGCTGGCAACAGCCTTAAGGTTGGTGGCGGTGGACGTGGTGGGTTTTAGGATCCCCACCACCCTTATAGCTTGACGATCATGAACCTTGCCACTTCGCGCCAAGTTCCTTTGTTCCTGTTACATGCTGTCACCAAGGAACTTGGCTCATCCGTCTCCCATTTCACACCTTTTTAGGGCTAAAGAACTTGGCTCCACTTTTTGCACCTCTGGTGTTTTTGTTCGGATTTCACAGCTTTTTGTAGGTGTATAATATATATACTCGCTCTCTCGGCCTCGCTTAGGTCCTTGCCCCCCGTAGCTGGCTGCGGCCTTAACTTCGAGTTTTTGGGTACTTACTCCCCTTTATCGTAACCACTCTCCAGGACACTGTGCTTCCATGTTGCAGATTTTTTCCCATACCCACCACCCGTGGGAATGAAATATTTATTGAAACATAGGGAAGCTTTGCCATATTTATTGTAACCTACTTGTGATGATACAGCAAATTTGCTTCCTGCTGGCGGCCCTAAAATCCACCACCACCAACCCTAAGGCTCGAACATCACCTGATGTTTTGCTCGGATTTCACAGCTTTTTATACGTGTATATATATATACTAGGTTCGCCTCGCTGGGTGTGCTGCCCCAGAATTCCGTGTGGAATTCCAGAACTTCAAATTTTTAGGGTTACGCCCCCTTTATTGTGATCAGACTTTCTGGGGACAGCGCCCCATGCTGTGCAGACCTTTTCCCATATCGCCTCGGGGGCTGCACCCTCATAGCGGTGGTTTGATCCATTTATTGAAACATTTTCGTGATGGTACACCTTCATACCAAATTTCGTTTCTCTAGCTTCAGTGGTTTGGAAAATGGTATTTGGGCGGCTATGTTGAATTAAAGAAAGCGATTTTTAAAAAGTTTTCTTACATTGCCGTTACCTACTTGTGATGGTACACCTTCATACCAGATTTCGTTTCTATAGCTCGAATGGTGTGGAAAAAGTTTTTGTGCGGCCATTTTGATCCAAGTTAACAACTTTTTCAAAAATGTAAATTATTCCTAAACTACTCTTGTTAATACACCTTTATGCCAAATTTCGTATCTCTAGTTCAAACGGTCTGGAAAATGGATTATGAAGTCAGCCATTTTGGATTCAAAATGATGTCTTTGCAGATATTTTGTAATCTACTAGTGATGATATACCGTCATACTTCGAAATTTCATATTTCAATTTTTAACATCTTTTTTCTTACAGAACCTCAAAATCGCTGATTTCGCAATAAACTCTTCTTCCTGTATAACATGCTGACGTTTTCTGACACGTGGAACTCGGCTGCATGCACTGTCGCACGTGTTGATACTCCCCTCGATTCGCTCGCGTCGCTGCGCCAAGAATCCCACGGCAGGCCGCGCATCGAACTTGAGGAGTTTGGAGGAACTGCGTCTTTTTATCACAACCAGAATCTGCAGTGCACTGCGCCACATGATGCAGATATCCCCTCATACTCCAGAGCGCTGCGTCCGAATGGGGAAACGTCCACATTCTGCCTGTATAACATGCTCCTGGCAATGCTAACGTTTATGACGAGTAAAACTTGGTGGGACACGCAGGAGTATTGGAAGTTGGCACGAGGAACTAGGCTCATCCATATTCCATTTCACCACTTTTTAAGGTTGAAGGAGTTGACTGGACAGTTTGCACCCCTGGTGCTTTTGCTCGTATTTCGCAGCTTTTTACACTTGTGTAATGTATATACTCGCTTCGCCTCATTGGGGCGCTGCCCCCAGAATTCCAAGATGGCCTCGCTGGGGCGCACCCCTTTATTGCAATCAGGCTCCAGCTGGGAACTGTAACCTAGTAGGGGAGACGAGCCGAATTTATTCTAACCTACTCGTAATGGTACACCTTCATACCAAATTTCGTTTCTCTAGCTTCAGTCATTATAAAGTGGGGCTTAGGCGGGCATTTTGGATAAAAGATGGACACATTTTTAACGTTTTCTTATATTTTCGTGACATACTCGTGATGATACACTGTCATACCAAATTTCATTTCTCTATCTCGAACGATGTGAAAAATGGTATTTCAGCTGCCATTTTGAATCAAAGATGGTGAATTTTTTAAAACGTTGTTATGTTTTCCTAAACTACTCTTGATAATACATCATTATGCCAAATTTCCTATCTCTGGCTCAAGCAGTTGGAAAATGGATTTATGACGCCCGCCATTTTGGATCCAAGATGGCGTCTTTAGAGATATTTTGTAATATTTTCATAATCTACAAATAATGTTGTACTGTCAAACTAAATTTCATTATTCTAGCGGCAGCCGTTTAGGCTGTGTATTCTTTAAAAGTTTAGGGTTGGCGGCCATTTTGAATTTAAGTTGGCGACTTTTTCAAATTTTTAAAAAGTTTTCTTAATTTGCTACCAATGATGTAGTTTCATACCAAATTTCACTGTTCTATCTTTAGCCGTTTAGGCTGTGTATTCTTTGAAATTTTAGGTTTAGCGGCCATTTTGAATCCAAGATGACGACCTTTTCAAAATGTCGGAATTTTTCCTTTATCTACTTATCATCCTCTACCTTCATACCAAATTTCATGTTTCTAGCTTACTCCAAACACGCTAAACAATATGATGAGTGAGTCAGTGAGTGAGTGAGTGAGTCAGTTAGCCTAAAATGTGCAATTTCAGGGGTCCACAACTAGAACATAGTTTGAGATACGAATATGAAATTTTGTACATCTGCACATATTTACCATATCTCCTTAACGGCAGAAGCTCATATTCCTATCTTTAACATCTTTTTTCTTACGGGGCCCCCAAATCGTCGATTTTGCCATAAACTCTTGTTCCTGTATAACATGCTTCTGGCAGTGCTAACGTTTTCTGACGTGAAGAACTTGGCTCATGCACTGCCGTGCATGTTGATATCGCAGCGCAGGAGAAACTGTCGTTTTCTTTCTACAAAATAACTTCTCTTCCGGATTTCCAATGTGCAAGTGAAATAAAGCTGTCCCCACCCTAACAACGCTATGTGCGCCTGCACATTTTTTTTAATTTTTTTTTTTTCGTTTATGTGTAGTAAGAAATCGAGTGTGTTAGAACGTATTTGTTACTTCATTTTGAGCAAGGTTTATTGGTTTTCAATTAAGTAAAGGACCTGAATTGCAAAACATCCCAAGTCCACTTTTTTCATATTTGCATTTTTTTTCTTTTCGTCGGTAGCTATGTTCCAAGGGCTATCCACTTGTATAAATATTACATCACAACTCAAAAACCTTTTCTTAATACAAAATGATTTCAGCTGAATGGAAAAGCATACCAAGACCTTGGACTGCTTTTTGTTCCTCCTGAAAAAAATACTCCGGTGGACTTGGGATGTTTTGCAATACAGGTCTTCAAATGTACTAGGGAAGTATTGTGCATATTGAAGTTCGTATTGTGTAATACACAGGCATTTCTTAATGCTCCATAAGTATTTTCGGAAAGCAGCCACATTTATTGGTCTTTATGGGAGTGAGGGTTTTGACCCTACAAGTTCTATAGATAAATATCCTTAAATAAGCATGCGTCAACGGTGTAATAGGTGGTGTGTAAGTTGACCGAGGCGCATAGTGCAAATTAAAAAAGCTTTAGCTCTACTTTTTAAGGGCGCGCTTTAGCCGTAAAAAATGCTCGTCGAGAAACGCTTTTCTCAGACTTATGACCGGTTCAGGCCTTACATGCCAGTTTTGATTAGTTTGAGTTGGTATTAACCAGTGGTGTGTTTCAGCCCTGGCGGACCCTGGCGCCGCCAGGGCACTTTTAGGAAGTTGTGTATGTATTTGTATTTGTATATCTACGGCACACAATGAAGGACATAGAATGAAGGCCAGGGCACTTTCCTTTGTATGAATACACCACTGGTATTAACGTTCTAAACTAGCTTGTAAGCTTCTCAGGACAGGACCACAGTTTTCGTTAAAATGGGCACCGAACTACTCCATCAAATGGACCCCGGTGGAAATTTAACCTGTGACCACTCGCACAGAAAGAACGCGCGCTAACTTCTGGGTCACCCCAAGGTACTACATGCCAGTCTGTTAAATGTAAATTTAACTAAAATTGAAATATTGCTCTAAAATTGTGTAATGTTTCTGAGAGACCACTAGGTCCATACTGTACATACATTTTGAGAGTGAAAATAGGTATTTTAGATAACCCATCCTATAATTTCTTGTGTTTTGTCTCTCAATTCATTACCTACATGTAGTAGTAATATTTCACTTTAAGCACTTAGCATGTAACGAACCTTTATTTTTGTTTGTGTCTTAATGCAGTTATGATTTTTTATTCTAAAAACCTAACACTTTCCCGCATTTAAGAACCAAGAAGAGACTTGTTATCCTTTCCACCGCGTTTCGGCGTGATATTACTCTCGTCATTGGCTTTTATTTTTTTTATAGCTTTTAGGTAATTTGGATCAGGTCGAGAAAGAGCAGGTATATGTTGGAAGGAAATCGTCCAGCGCCTTATACTATCCCGGTATTTGCCTTGTGTGGCTGAAGAAAAATCTGGATAAACCTCAGTCAGGATGGCAGCCACTGGGATCTTTCCAAAGGCATTGCTAAGCCGACGCTCTACCACAACAATCTTGTTTCCACCATTTTTTTTTCTACCACGGTACAGTAGCAGCGTCAGTGTACAGCTTCCAAAATCAACATGCATACAAAAATAAAAGATTCA
>JAGDQP010011180.1:10895-21315 GCA_022664845.1 Lepisma saccharinum
AGTGTACAGCTTCCAAAATCAACATGCATACAAAAATAAAAGATTCATGAATATGCTATACACAGTTCCCAACTCCTCATTGTCGATATTTTTGGCGTGTCAAACATTTTCTCCTTATACCATGAAGCCACTACACAGGGGTTTCTTTTGTGCCTTTTTGTAAGAGAGAATCAACAGCATTACAACTGTCAAATAACTTTTTGTAAACTAAGTTTTGCAACGTACTGACATTTTTCTTCGTGCGTATTCAATGTTTGTCGTCATCTAAGTTTCGTAATTCTTCATATGGATATCTAACTTCGTCGGTCTCAACTTTTAGCAGTTATTTACTCTATAAGTATTCATCAACAATGGATTAGATAAATAAGTTGTGTTATGGATTAACCGACCAGTATTAGAAATCCAAGATTCCGAGTGTTGACACATTCATGATTTGGATTCACTTCACCTACTATTTAGACCACGAGTCGCCACTGGTAACTTTGGTAAACTTTATTTTTATATGGGCCAGTCTAGTAACTTTGGACTTCGGCCCCTCACGATTCGCCTGTAGATGTTAAAATCCACACCCATGCCCCTTCCGGAACTCGGACCCGGGACCTTCGAGCCGATGGCCTACCGTCGCAGACCGCTCGGCCACCTGGCCGACTGCCGCCACTGGAATAAACACAAACACTGTGTAGGCACTTCTTTTTTGCGAAAAGGTTTTGATGGGTACTAGGAATCCGTTGACCAAATCTTCGAAAAAATAATCATAAATAAATTACAAGGATATAGACCAGGATTGCCAGATGACAAACTTCAATATGGATTCCGAAAACAAAAATCAACTCAGGATGCAATCAATAAGTTTTCTACAGATGTAAAAGAGACAGAGGGAAATACGCCCTAGCGATCTATATAGATATAAAAGGAGCATTTGACAACTTATGGTGGCCAGCGCTATTTATTAATATGAAAGAGCTAAACTTACCAATATGGATGATCCAGGTGCTCAGGGACTACTGCAGAGATAGAAAAGTAAATCTTGTAGCTCCAGGCGAAAGGTTAGAAAGAACACCCAATAAAGGATGCCCACAAGGATCGGTCTGCGGACCGATCTTCTGGGACATATGTATAGATCTCTGCCTGAAAAAGATGAGTGAACTTGAGGAAACATACTCTGTTATAGCATATGCCGATGATGTTTCTATAGTGGTGGAAGGAGATTCGAGAAAGGAAATAGAAGAAAAAACGAAAACAATAACAAATCAATTAAAAATATGTGTGAAGTAAACAAATTAGAGATATCTGTAGAGAAAACAAAATACATGATTTTCAAAAATAAATTAAGAAGAAACCCCACAATAAAGTATGATAATAAGAATATAGGAAGGGTAACAACTTTTAACAACTAACAAATTATTAAAAGTAGGAAACAAACTGATAACATTGGCTAATACGAAATTTAAATTACCGTTAAAGACTATAAAATTATACTACAATCAAATAATAAACTCCATCGGCACTTATGGAGCAAGAATCTGGGCTCATAGATTAGAAGAGAACAAAAAACTAGCTGATAAATTTGATGCGATGCTGTTGAGAATGTCAGGAACATATGAAACCACTCCGGGTGATGCATTGAACGTAATACTATGAATATTACCGTTAAGCTTGGAAGCAAAAAGCAGCAGCGCAATATTGGTACAATAAACAAAATATCATAAGGACAACAGAAATAGTAAAGAAATTGCCAAACTCAAAAGAGGATACAATAGTTAAAGATTGGCAAATCAGTTGGGATACTTCAATAAAATCTAGAAGATTATTTGGATTAATTAATAACATCGAGGAATGTTTAGAATGGAAAAACTGGAATCCGAGTAATGGTATGGTCCATTTTCTTAGCGGTCATGGGTCAAACAAGACAAAATTATTTGAGCTGAACATAGTCGCATCCCCGGAGTGTGAGTGTGGAGAAATTCGACGCCAGAACACGTGATCCTTGAGTGCCGGATAAATCAACAAAATGATGATGGGACGGGAAAATGCCGAATCTTGAAATTAAGAAAAGAATTACAAAAAGAGAGGCATTGGATCGGTTGGCGAGTTCAATCTCCCATCTTGAGAAAATGAAATACATAGAAACGCATAGACAAAGGCGGAACACATAAGGAGAAACAACTCAGAAAACTGTAAATAACATGTAGTAAAAAAAATGAATGTGGGTGAGTGGTTTCGACCGAAGGGAAAGCCGGCGAGGGAAAAAAACTTGAGGATACGTACAAACTTTGTAGGCTTGAAATCATTCCTACGGATATGATCTTCTAAACTAATCCCCCGAAAGTCGACGCAGCGTGTGCGTGATAAGTAGAGACGTGGAACCTATAACCGTCTAGAGAAGTCCCCAGCGCCTGGCTGCCAACCGATGGTATGGACGGCAATCGGAACTCCGAGACGCTGGATCGGCGGAATAAATAAAATTCGGAATGCGTGTGAAATAAATGCGGTTGTGAATGTGGTGAAATGAAGTGTGGAGCAGACTGAAAGAGGAGATGCGTCCCAGGACGGCCCCGATCTGAGGATCTGAAGGATGTGTTCCAGTCGCCGGGATCCAGGTCGTCTGAAGAAGACCCCTCCCCGCTAGTGTAAATGTGAGAGTGATTGAGATAGAATTAGGCTAGGATTAGGTTTGTTAGAATAGATTAGTAGTAGGATAGGAAAAGGGGCTAGAAATAGCGATAAATAGTTTAAAGAAATAGGGATATACTACTGGGATTTCGCTGATGTGAAATTTTATATTACAATACTCTTATATATACATTGGTAGGATCGTAATACTATATATATATAGCAGGGATTCACCTGTAAATAAAAATATGAATGTAGAGGATAGCAATGATATAAAAAATATATAAACTAGAAAGAAAAGCAACATCGAAAATAGTTAATTAGTGTAATGAATAAAAATGATAAGAAATAAACTAAAATAAGAAACAATATCTGGTGACGTGTGACTATTAAATGTGTAACTGAAAGGATAAAAGGGAAAGGGGAATTAAATAAATAAACAATAATAAAAACACAAGCAATAAAGTAAAAAAATACAATAAATAAATGAATTAATGTAAATAAACAATGTAACCAACTCAAGTCAAATCAAAGTAAACAATGTACAAATACAAATAAAAATAGAGAAGAAATATTCCGCCCCCAAAACCGCGGAAAAAGGGCATAGGTTTGTCTCCGGGAACTGGGTCAAGAAAATAAAATCACTACTGCCCCTTCTCTCACTTCTTAATTTTTTTTATTTTTTAGTAATGTTGGAAATTATAAATGCGCAAAGGTCTTTCTGTCTCCGTGGCTCGACGCCGAGTCAAGGGTCGAGGCGGGGAGATAAACTGGGGATTGGCCTGCCCCAGTCCTGTGGAGAATCCGTTTCAGATACGCTGTGCCCATCAGGCGCACGAAGCAGGGCTGAGCAAATATGAGAGGAAGGGGTGGTGAAGGGTCCCCTAAATAAATAAATAAAAAAATCCGTTGACCGTTTTAATGCTTTTTTAGACTTCTACGTCACAAAACTGGTCGAAGATGAGAAGATTTGGTTGGAGTAACTTTTTTGTAACGATGTATTTGCCAACCTGTTCAACGGCTAAAAACTACGTTTTGCATTTGACCAAAAGAGAGCACTGAGTTTGTAAATTTTCCACGCGTCTGCAGTTGGATTCGAAGCTGGAACTTTCTACACTCGACGTTAGTAGATCGCGACGCTAGCCACTCATCCTTGAAGCCATATAGCGAGTAACTACTATTTTACTATTAATTTTGTTACGAAAACATTATCTGAAGTAAAATTCATGCATATAGGCTAGGTGACCATATTTTTTCCAGTGATTAGAGAGTGAATCGGAACAATTCAACTTCTTCCTTGTTGCAACTGCAAATTTGGCTACATTTTTTCTCTCCCCCCCCCCCCCTCCACATGAAAAATTGCTCCATTCTTAATAGCCCAGGGTTTGATGTCGGAGGAATTAGAGGAAAGCTGAATTTTGGTCAGTTATTAGACCACTAGTGCCATTTATCCCTTGTGCTTCCCCCTATCCCCCCGGAACTTCTAATTCATAGGCTTTCATAAGTTGTATTATATCTCCGTAACCAATAGACATAACGATATGATTCTTTTTTATTATAATTCCTAGTTAACAGTCTACAAAAATTTTGCGTTTTGTACTATCGCTAGTAGTTTTGCCGGAATTTAGATTAAAAGCACAAAATAATACTATTTTGCTTTTAATATTTATACTTTTTACGGTGTAGCTTGCTTAAAACTTACAATATCAAAAACACGTTCGAGATAAAAGTTGTTGCCTGTTTCATAAGTTTTAAAATTATGTATATATCAATATGGTTGAACAATTACTGTGTTAGCTAATGAGGTAGCAATGAGGCGCACCATCGCACGAATACTGCTTTATATTCTATGTGTGCCCTATACCCATTAATAGAGCTAGGATTTATATAAAATTTCATATTCTATTTGCAGTTATGTAGAACGCAAGGATGTAGAAATGTTCGTGAATTGTAACTTCAGCATCATTATATTTGAATTTTATTTTACATATTTCGTTGTATGCTACATATTTCGTGTTGAGTTTTACATAAACCTACATATCTTGCAATTTTCTTTCTGAATTTTGCTTTTCGACTACATCAAAAAATTCTCACGTGAGGGAGAGCGATTCAAGATTTCAGTATATCCAGGGTGTTGTAAAACAACATCGACTAAACCAACCACCTGACGTTATTCCTGACATGAAAATATGAAAAGAGAATATAGACCATCGAGGATGCATAAATGGTTTGCCTAGGCTCTATAGGCTGCCGAAAGCGTGGGAAAATGAATTCTAGAGCTTGTATCACGTTTTTGAAATGTCGTAGACAATTGCCCTATTTCGTTCAAAGCATCCGCCATTGTGTTTAAGTTTGTGATGAATTCTGAACTTGTTAACATTGCTTTCAGACCTGAGTATTTGGCCCTTTCTCTATGATCTCTTGTTGGGTCATTTGATGATTTATTGAAGTGTTCATAGAGTGCAGGATAGTTGTTTATTACGTTGTTGATTGTGCGCATACTTGATGCCAACTATCGTACTGAGAAAACTCTTTTTCAATTTTAATTAAGTTTGTTTCTAGCGAAGTTGCTACTCCTCTTCTTACAGATGTGATGAAAATGGAAGTGACTGAATTTCTTCTCTCCCTCCTGTGTCTTCTGTCAAACTCGGCGAATCCACGACAAAAGGTTTGAATTTTTTTGAAACATCACAATACCCCGAATCATCTTCACTACTAGTGTGCTTCTTGCGCCAATGTAAAAGACTCATGATGTTAAAAATAAATTTTAGTCACTAGCGATCGCACCCACACTGTGCTACTATAACAACCAGGAGAAAATAACTGAAGCAGGCAAAAGATGTGCCTTGTGTAAACGCTTGCTACAAGGGCGCCCTTTACGTTTTAATAAAGCGGACGTAAAAATTCGCGACTCGACAATATATACGCGATGTCTGAACCGAACTCCGAAATACTAATCCAAACGCAGTCTTGCAACTAACTGATGTCCGTCTCTTTCCAATGTTAAAAATTCCACTTTCCTGACTTTTGGATTTTTGTTCTCACGTACCAGTATCTCCATCTGCTTTTCTTCGCAAATAAGAAAAGGCCACTCACTGGGTTTCCTTTTTCTATATTATGTTACTCCCACTTCTTACATCTCTGGAAACGGTACTAGGCATAGTTCTTACACAATTACAACTTGTGGTTTCAACCCTAAATTACTTTAAATAGTCCATGAAGACCATGATTTGGCTCGTGAGTAAGGTCGAATTATGAGCCCCTTAAGTCGATATTTCAAAAATATTTTTCGAAATGTTTATGCATTTTCTAAACTCCGAAAATATCCTCTTTCAACCAGTGAAAACCAGAATATTCTATCTTTAATGAGAAGAGAACAGTGGCATTTTTTCTAAACCCTTCAAACCCTCTATTTTTGCCTTCCACCGTGAAGAAAAGTGAGCCTAGATTCAAAATGGCTGCTGATAAAAATAAAATTGTTTTGTGCTGCTTACTAACAGAGCTTTCTATGGTACAAATATGAAAAAAAATTCAAAATGGTCGAGCAACCCGTGCTGGTAGTCATTTTTTCCCCACGATGTCCAAAAAAAGGTAAAAGTTTTTTTACAAGGAGTAGAAAAACATAAAGTTTATTCTTTGTCTTTGCAATAATTTTCAACATCAAAAACTTTTGGTTCCATCATACCCACATGTTGAAAATTCAGGTTTTCGAACCTAGTTTTTCCACTAAAAAAATAGACTACAAGTATGTTTATGAACTGTTTTATGCATTTATATAATCTTTTGAGTGCTGATGTATTTTTTATGTAATCCGCGTCGTTTCATTGACTAATGTGTAAAATTTCAATGAGATCTGATCATTAGTTCTGGAGAAAAAATGTACAAAAGGGTATCTTTTTCCGACGGTCCGACAATGCAGGTTTAACAAAATTTTGAGGTTCTGTGAAATCAAAACTGTTTGAGATTTTTGAGGGACAAAATTTTCGGAAGTTTGTTTCAACCACAAGAGAAAGGTGTACACCAAATTTCATCAAAATCTTAGACGGTGGGTGACATAGCCTCGTTGATTTGACGTATGAAAAGATAAGCGAATGTTAGTGTTTATCCCTGTAATACATATTTTATTTATTTGGTATTAAATATTTTATGTAAACTACATACAATTATAGCAAAATACATGATAGTGTACTTACTGTACGGAGGTCAAAGTTCGAAAATTCTTTTAAGATTAATATTTGCTCAGGCTGTAATATCTGGTGTAGTAAAAAGTAATCCATTATTTTTGCATGACATTGAAGGCCTGACTTACCATAGAATGATCCGATTTAGGTCACATATGCGCCGTTTTGTTCGATAACGTGTTGCCATTTGGAAGGTAATATCATGATGCCTCTCTCATAGAAACCCTTGTCCCTATTGGCAAAAAGTTTAGACAGTCGATGTTCACAAGCCTCTCTTGACGCGAATTTTGCACCAGCAAACGTGTTCGCCATGGACAGGAACAGATGGTAATCACTCGGTGCCAGGTCCGGACTATAAGGTGGATGCATAAGAACCTCCCAACCAAGCTTCTGGCGAGTCACTATCGATGTGTGTGGCCTGGCGTTGTCCTGGTGGAACATAATGCCTCTCCTATTGGCCAAAGCTGGGCGATTGCTGCCTTCAGACGGTCCAATTGT
This sequence comes from Lepisma saccharinum, assembly GCA_022664845.1. NCBI lineage: Eukaryota > Metazoa > Arthropoda > Insecta > Zygentoma > Lepismatidae > Lepisma > Lepisma saccharinum. The sequence goes on from JAGDQP010011180.1 coordinate 18,188, forward strand.
TGACAGTATAGTTCCGAGTTAAGGGTTTGGCCGTAGGGGAGCAGCTCATAGTAGATAATTCCCTGCCAATCCCACCAAACGCACAGCAAAACCTTCCTGGCCGTCAATCTTGGCGTGGGCACCGTTTGCGCCGGCGCACCGCCCTTCGACCACGACCGTTTTCGCGTGACGTTGTCGTAAGTGATCCACTTTTCATCACCAGTCACCAACCGCTTCAGAAATGGGTCGCTTTTGTTGCGATTCAGCAGCGATTCGCAGATGGAAATTCGGTCCATGAGGTTTTTTTGCGTTAACTCGTGTGGCACCCATACATCAAGCTTCTTTTTGTATCCAGCCTTATGCAAATGGTTCCACGCGGTTTTAAGTGCAATGTTTAGCTCTTGGGCAATCGAAACAGTGCTTACATAACGGTCGGACGCGACAATGTCCATGATTTTATCGACATTTTCGACACGTGGCCTTCCAGTGCGTGGTACATCTTTGACGTCAAAATTACCGGCACGGAATCGACGAAACCAAAATTGCGCGTGATTGGCTGTTACAGTATCAGGACCATAAACACTATTCACATTTGCAGCCGCCTGGCTTGCGTTTTCGCCTTTATCGAAGAAAAACTGTAAAATATAGCGTATTTTCTCTTTGCTAGTGTCCATTTTGACGCGCGCTCACACAACACAGTCAACTCATCACAACTATGTGAACAGTGTTTGTAGTACGCAATCTCATCGTTTGAACGCCATCTCGTTGAACCCGATCGGACTTATACAACGCGAGATACAGATCACTGAAGCCATCTATTGGCAAAATAATGGATTACTTTTTACTACACCAGATATATAAACAGAGGAGTACAAGGTGGCAAAATAAAGCTAATCGAGGTACTATTGTTTTTCGTAAGTCTTAAAGCCTTCAATTTCCCAGTGCCTCTACGACAAGCTGACTTCCCCGGGAGAAGGCTAGGTGGATCAACTAAAAACATTAAATTGCAAAGGGTGTCGTGTAATATACCGTTTCAAAGGCCTTGATGAAAGAAAAAAATTAGAGCAGCTCTGAATTCGATATGTCCCAATTTTTTTTTATCGAGACCTTTCAAACGATACATTACTTTCAATCAAGACCTTGCATTTAAAATTTTTGAGTTTGTCCACATCACATACACCCCTATTTTTCTCAACTATGTTTCTCTTTTAAACTAATGGAATACGTGTTTCAGCATTTTCTAGAATTTCCACTCGTTCCACAGATAAAGAGCAGGGAATAGACTTTATGGACTCTCTCTCTCTCTTTTCCTCATCTTTCCATACTTGAACACAATTAACATCACTAACGCGCCTTTAACGAAACCTTCCGTGTCAGCATCCTAAAAATTATGAACCCTGACTCACCTGCCACAGTTAGAAAGTGGTGGGAACAGACGTACATCTCTACCAAGTACCAATTCCACCAACCATGAACCCAGCCTCAACTGTATGTAAGTCCCTGCAGCGCAGTTTCTTCTTCTTCCATTGTCTTCTTCGTTCCGTTTCTAGTTGCACTTTTATCCTATTTTTCAACATTGTTTCTTTATTCTCCTTTATTATTATTATTATTATTATTATTATTATTATTATTATTTCCTCTCCTCTGTTACCCTCTTATTCCTTCAGGAATCCCCTTACCTACTTCTAGTAACCTTTGCACTTTCTTCTCCGTTTGGCGTTTTCTCCGACCCATCTAGTAATTTTCCCGCCTCCACAACTTGGCCCCACTGTTACCCAGCGTCAGTTTGCAAAATGGCATCTCCTTAGCATAATAGCATCTGTTTTCTCTGTCTATTTTCTCTCCTACCGTGTGAAAACGCTTTTGCGAAAAGTTGCCGCTTTTCTATTGTGTTTGTGTAGTTCCTATACGCCTGTCTTGGTATTCTAATATGCAAGTGCTTTTTTTTTTAGACGAGAGGTTTAGATTTTATGATAGTTTTACTATAATATTTTGTTGATTTTTTTTTTAAATAACAGTCGATGTATTTTGTTGCTTGCTTGCAGACCTGCCCCAAAGGACGAGGATGAGATAATGGTTGCCATTTTTGAATGCATCGACAGATTATTCCGTATTGTAAGACCACGACGCTTGCTATATATGGCAATAGATGGAGTGGTAAGCGAGTTTTTATGGTTTAAAATGATTGAGTATAGTATCTAATTGATCTTACACATAGTACAAGTATGTACTACTCCGTATCTAATCTGAAGAATCCCATGCATTAAATAAACACTTCATTGGGTCAGTTTTAAAAAAAGTAAGGTTCCTTTTTTTTTTTTTTTTAATTTTTCCGGCCATAATTTTTAAATGTATACACCGATTCAGGGAAAACTTATCGCGTTTTTGGAGTACGTTCCCGTGGTGTTTGTATTGTAGTTTTGTTGAGATAAAAATTACCAGTAAATAACCCCACTTCTTTATTACGAATCCCTGAGGAAATAGGCATAATAATAGCAGCGCTCAGTACCTTCAGGGATGATCTTATCAAAAAATGTTTGTTACCAGATTTTAAAAAACACGATAATCACATTTAAGTATACTGTTCTAAATTAGTTTAGATTCTTGCGCAGAAGTGTTAGCTTTTAAAGAAGTAGTTAGTGCTCTATTTTGCTGAATGTTTGATTATTTCAAGGTTAAAAGCAATGGGCCAGGTTCTGGCTCAAATGTTTCTCTTGTTTAGGGTATAAATCCATGCATATTTCTAAAGTTTTGACCGCTTATTTATGTAGTAAATTCGTTAATTTAATGGGACATGTTTATAAATATTTTCGATGTCCTTTTCAACCTACTCGTATTTCTGTTGTCCTTTTTCAATATTTCCCTCTCACAGGTAACCCTATTTTAGTTAAATAAATGTTATTTTTTCCGAAGGCTCCCCGTGCGAAGATGAATCAGCAGCGATCTCGTCGTTTCCGGACATCTAAGGAGTCTGTGGAGAAGACTGAAGAAATGGCTCGCATTAGAGCAGAACTTGATGCGAAAGGAGCGATTCTACCACCGGAAAAGCCTAAAGAGAGTCATTTTGATAGTAATTGTATTACACCGGTAAGTCCTCTTTAACGACATTTTTCACATCTATCATATTGGTATGCTCCTTCCCAGTGTTC
>JAGDQP010011180.1:27176-53730 GCA_022664845.1 Lepisma saccharinum
ACATATTTGGTGTAAGGTATATAGAGAATACCGAAATATTAACTTTGTTTGAAAATACCTGGGGCAGGCATCATGATAAAAGACTACTTTTAATGATGTGTCATTGTGACAGTCAACGATTTCTCATACGACGTGTTCTCGAGTTGCGGAAATCTATTTACGCACTTCCTGTGCTGATGCTTGCATCGATGGTTCGTGACGTCACTTCCTCAGATGAATGAAGAAGCTATTAAAAAGACAGCTTTAAGAAGAAATGATGAAGTGATATTATTAAAAGTAAAATATGTCGACTTAGTGGCACGTGAAGCACATTATCATGCATCATGCAGATGGAACTTTACACGACCAGACCGCCTCAATAAATCTGAAAAACAGAACGAAGATCAAACTGCTCACAATAATGCATTTGAACACTTGTGTCAATGTTGAAGGAACGCTACCTTCAATTCATGCTTGAGAACACGCCTCCATTCTACAATGCTTCTTACAAAACTGACAAACTGAAAGCAAAACTACAGAAACGATTTGGTAGCCAAATACAGTTTTGGCAACCAAATTACAAGTCTGACCTTGTTTGCTTATCATATGTTCCCAAAGATCAAACAGTGGAAACAGCATTTGAAGTGGCAGCTTCTGATTCAAAGAGACTATGAGAAGCAGATTTAACCCTCAGGAGAATAATTAAAAATGCCCACATGGAATCCCCAGCCATGCCATGGCCTCCTACTTCAGATTTTTTTCTGAGTAACAAAGTTCAGCCTGCTCAACTTCTTCAAGAATTTATTTGCTTGATAACAGGTAAAAAGATTGGAGACTCCAATAACAGGAACAAACGGTTAATTTCTTCCCTTTCTCAAGATGTATGTCATGCTGTAACAAGGGGACAGTGGACCATGCCCTAACATCTTTTACTTGGCATGTCTCTCCAACACCTGACTGGAAGTGCAGAACTAATTACAATCATCAATCGGTGTGGTCACTGTACATCATACTCAGCACTGCTTGAACTAGAGACAGCAATGTATAAGAAAGTCAGTGAGCATGTGAATATCATTCCACCAACAGTATCGACAGAAAATAATGTTGTTACTCATTTCTGCTGGGATAACTTTGATTTAAATGAGGAAACTCCATGAGGATCAGGGACTACATACACAGCGCACGGAATTATTATCCAAGAAGTATCAACAAACAGAATGGTTACACAGAGCATCACCACAGGCAACTACTCCAGTGTCAAAAGTAAGGAAAGATCAGTTACTTGTTTTCAACTTGATATCGAACCGTGTTTCGTGAATGAAAAAACAGAGCCACATCCAACAATACATAGGACAGAAGCATCTGATGTCCAAGCTGTGTCAAAAGCAGAAGCAGCTGACCTAGCCTGGTTGTTCTGCAGAGCCGTAGTAAAGGATAATGATCAAACTGTTCCGGGATGGGCTGGTTGGGTATCTCTTGGGGAGGATCACAGAAGGATCAGGTTTAGTTGTCACACATAGACTACATGCCTCCAGTGATGAAACCCATTACAGAAAATGCTACAGTGCAGCACATACTCAAACTATCTCAGAAAACTACAAAAGAGGTGAATCAGCAATATACCATTGTGTGCTTTGACCTTGCAGTTACAAAGAAAGCGTATTCACTTGTGTGGCAACAACCACAAAAATTCAGTGATATCATAGTCAGGCTGGGCACGTTTCACACTTCATGCGCCTTCATGGGTGCCTTGGGAAAATATGTGAGGTGTAGTGGCTTTGAAGATATTCTAATAGAATCATGAATTTGTGCCAGTGGTTCTAATGAAAAAGTGATGTCACGAAAGCACTACAACCGAGTCTTCCGCGTCTACAAAATTGTCCATGAAGCCTTGAAAAATCTGTTTCTGGCTACATATGACACTACAAATTCATTGGAAGAAGATGTAAATGTATTTTTACTGAAACTTACTAAGGACCCATCCAATGAAAATCTTTCTGAGGTTCTTGCAAATGACAGCTGTAGGAGAAAGTTTGTCAGATACTCGGAGTTCAAGAATTAAGTTCGCAGGGAGAACTTGGGAAAACTGCACAAATGTGGATGCAGTATGTGGACTATGTGTGGATCTCTCTCCAGTTTCACAGAACAACAAAGGAAAAAAATTTTGACCTCCATTTGTCTGCTCTGCAGTATGTACAATTTTCTTCAGTTATGACTACCAAAACTATGCAAGATTTATCACTGTATATCATCTAGACACGCTGAATTTGCAACAGTTTCATCCAGGAGCAGATCTTCTTAGGCAGAATGGCTTCAGTGTCAACCGATCTAGTGTTCCTTCATCGAGAAATGCTGTGAATATCACTATAGAATAAACATTCAATCGACATGCAAAATCACATGGTGGAATAATTAGTTTTAGCAGAAATCATGCTGCTTACTATAGATGATGTATGACCAGACACAATAGAGCAAGTTATCTTCAAGCAACTTTGGAAATGGCTGATATTGACAGTTCAGAAAACTCCACACATAAGGACGCCGACCAGCAGAAATTACCCACAGTGAAGAGGATACATGCAAAGTTATTCAAGCAATAAGTAACTTCTTTAATCCTTTTAACGTTGAGAACAAGGATATTTTATACTGCCTATCATCAGGTGCTCCAGCAACCAAAGTAATCGAGCAAGATGATCTATCAGTACATAAAGTGGGAAAAAATGCACACATCACATTTATCAAGGAGAGAATCATCGACAAATCAAAGAACTTTCTTGCACCTATTACAAAAAAGCTCAACATATTTGCAAACCTTGCTAAAGTTGCCAAGGTACCTGTGCCAGCCAATAAAATAAGGGAAGTAAGAGCAGAACGAAATGTGTTTGGGCTGCTTGTTCTCCTTGCTTTGCATCATGATAGCATGGAAAGAGTTCTAAAATATCCTCTAGGCCCAGTACCATGGGCTTTGGAAACCAGTGATGGTACTCCTGTCAAGACAGATAAATCACAACTTATGCATGTGCTAGAAAAAGATTGTCACCTTGCAGACAGACCAAATAATGATGGCGTCATTTGCATCATAGACGGTAATGCTCTTTACCAAACCCCAGACATCTCTGCCAAATGCATATATTATGTTTGAACAGCCTCCTAAAGTACCTCGAGTTGATTTTGTGACAGATACAATCCATTATCGATTAAGAGCTTAGAAAGAGCAAGAAGAGGGTCAACTACAGCTCACGTAATAAAGGGAGAACTGAAAAAGTTCCGAGAGATTGGAAAAAATGTCTATCATGTGATAAGAGCTTGACAGCGTTTCTGTTAAGTGAGTGGAAGAAAGCCAAACATTCAAGATTACAAAGCAGAAAAGTGTACTTTGTTTGTGAGTGTAAGTGTATCTGCCTCAATTCTCCTGATGATCAAGAAACAGGTGCAATAGAAATTCAAGAACTTCAATCAAGCCAAGAGGAAGGCGATACAAGAATAATTCTACATTGTCTGCATGTTGCTGAAGACTTTCCTCGTGACAGTAAAATAATAGTTAGATCTCCAGATACCGATGTATTTGTGCTATTTCTAAACTTTGCACAGCGTATAGAGCAGCAGTTCTGTTTGATACAGGTACTGGTAACAAGAGGCGTCTCATTAATGTGCATCTTGTCATTGATGAAGTGGGAAGAGAGATGTCTTCTGCACTGCCAGCACTTCATGCTTACACTGGTTGTGACACCACTACTGCCTTTGTAAGGAAAGGTAAGAAAACACCACTGAAGACCCTCAAGCAGCATCCAGACTACATTGAAGCATTCCTCTCTCTTGGAAGAAGTGTTACTTGGAGTGACTCCTTGTTTGAGCAATTGGAGTAATTTACATGCATTATGTATGGTGGCTCGGCTACAGGAGACATAGTCTTCGCTATGAAAAATTTCTACAGAGATTTAGTCCCAAATCTGAAACATTACTATCAACTTACAGTGGGGTAGACACGAGTCTCCTGCCTCCTTGTAGGAATTCTCTAAGAATACATGCAGAAAGGGCCAATTATCAGGCTTTCTTATGGTACAATGCAGACAAAACAGTTCCCAATATCCCACCACCTTTTGGCCGTGGTTGGAATGTTGCAAATGACCAGTTCGAAATTCAATGGACTGAAGGTGACCTAATGCCCCAAGAACTTGTAGAAGTGTTAATGGATGAATCAGAAACTTCTTATGAAGACGAGACTCCTAAGCATGTTGATTTCAGTGATGTAGTGTTTGATGCAGATCATTGACTGTACTTATACATTCACCAGTTTAATTCTCTGTTGATATGGGTTGTGTTTACATAAAATATAACACATATAAGATCATAAATGAACATGAACCATACAAATGTTTTTAATTTACATAACTTTAAATTTGTATATATTTATCCATTACTTTACATCACATAAAATTTGAAAAGCAGTCTCTATTATTTGACAAAATGCTTCAGAGTTAAAATTTGTGAGCATTTACTATTGATAAAACACGTAGGTAATATGTAGCTGCCTGCAAATAATATTAAATAGATCTTGATGAAAATCGCTTCAACGTGAACATAACTTTCCCCTTGTATACAGGGCATCTACAGATTTTTCCCTACTCCTCCATACGCACATTACAACTGTTGTTCCTATTTTTTTTAATATAGTGTACATTAATGTGTCCGGTATACATTGGAGATATTTTGTTTGCGACGAAGATTGTAAGTGTTACCAGCTGCCCGAAATGTACAAAAACATTTATTTCATATTCCGGGTTTCTTCTTCTTCTACTTCTTCTTCTTCTTCTACGAGTTGGGTGTATTGGGCACAAAAGTTACTTCGTTGGAATCTCTGTCCCATAAGCTTTCCAATGATATATGGTTCATGTCCCTGTGACAATTAGGGGGGGTCACTAGGGCCAGCAATGTGAGGGTCTATAATGAAATCCCTGGTTCGGAAAAGGTTAGTAAATTTCCATGATCCTATTTGGAAGAATGCTCGCCATTATTCATTCCACCAATCTTGTGCTTGCAGACCAGCCGATTTTGTTTATTTAGACATTACTTTAACAAAAAAAAAATGGTCTTCAAAAATCCGCATAGAGGGGGTTTCCTTATACAAAACCAACTTCATTACATTGCAAACAAGCTAAACTCTGTCAAAAACTTCGCAATGGAACATTATTAGTGGAGACATCTATCAATAAAAATAAAAATAATCTGAAGTGACATCAATCGGAACTCTTGAAGTTAAAGTTAAGCCGCACCGCTAACTAAATTTTACACAGGGCGGATATTAAAGTCGTCCCTGAAAAGGAGATTAAAAGAGAACTCGCCAGACAAGGCGTAGTTATTGTTAGCCGCATCAACAGGACAAATACTGGCCAATTCCAACCCAAAGGATCTTTAATTTTGACATTTGCCATGCCAAGGATGTGAAGGTCGCTTTCTATCGTTTGCGTGTCCATTCTTATATACCAAGTTCGCTCCTCTGTTTCAAATGTCAACATTATGGACACACTAGCACGTCATGTAACGCGACCTCTGCTGTATGTGCAATTTACGGAATAGTAGCCATAGTGCGAATCCTTGCACCTTACTGAAGCCTCAGTGTGTTAATTGCAAATTGACCTGGGAAATCGCGTGACTGTCCTATTTTTAAGGAAGAAAAACGAATTCGAGAGCTGATTGTACTAGAGAAAATAACTGCTAGTGATGCAAAATGTCGATTAAAAGAGTCTCAGCGCACCCTTCCACCTGGTGCATTTTCACAAGTAGTGGCAAGAACACCAGTTAAAACTGTCTCGGTTGGCACCCAGACAGTTAATATGTCAACACAAACAGAGTCCCATGTATTTGTAGACAATCCGAAGCCTACTAGAGGTTCAAAGATTCCTCGCGCTATGCCGACGCAGGTTGCGGGACAACAGGCACATATGCAGAGTTATAGAACTCCACGGGTTAAGTCTACTGTTAGTACCAATAAAGTTTCAAACCCTGCACGAACTTCGTCTCTCGCGACAAGAATTAAGCGTCTGACACATGTTTTGGCTGCTCAATTAGCTCAGGAAAAGTTTCCACACTCAATAGATCAAGCTAGTTCATCTTTTACCGCAAACATGATTGAGGAAAGGGAAACCTAAAATATCTTATGGACACGGAAGGAAAGGGAAACCTAAATTTAAACCCAGACTTAGAAGGTGATATTTTTCTTGATCTTCATGCTAGTTTGCAGAAAGTTTCTATGTATGTTCAAAAGACAGCTCTATCACCGTCTATTTGAGATGATAATGTCTTTCAGCTGTTAAGTTTTAACTTATTTTCTGTTAAATTGTGAAGGCCCATTTACAGTCTTCTGATTTTAACCTAGTTATATTAAAGGTAATATACATCTTTATTATTTTTTTTTTATATTGGTTCTTTAGTAAAGTATTTTATGTTTCTGGAGACCTTTACATCTTCAGTTTGTATAGTATTTTATTTTCTTAACAGATATTTTTAGACGTGACAAATATAAGGGAATTTCCCGTATCGGGACGGACGTAAGCCAAAGTGCTGATACCTCCCATAAAATTCATTTTACTTTACCTTACCTTGTTTATTCTGATTGTACATGAAAATCGATAGCGTAGTGTAACTGCTTTCACATGTGAGCTAAAAGTTGAATTATAATTTTTATATTCAACTTATCAGATAAAATATAAGTTGGATCCTTGTATGAATTAAGCTCAGGTACTGTGTTCTGTTAACTATGTTTGATACGGTCATTATTTTGTATTGTGTATGCTCTTGCGCGATGATAGAAAGACTGCACACGCTTCCAAACTACCAATCCTAAATTAAAATTGATTTCTTAACAAGGAGCACAACATTGCATAGCATGGTCGAACGTTGCTGCTATACAAAAAGTACATTTAAGTCTTTCTTGCCCACATTGTGTGGAAGAATAATTTCTTTACATTTTGAGCCAGAAAGACTTAAGTGATATGTACCCCTCTGGCACACAACCCAATGCTAATAAAGCGGTTGTGCCTTTAAATCATTTTCAAATAACTTGCAAACGCTTTAGAAATAAACAACGACGCTTTGACACAACAAAATTCAATCCTTGATATAGGCTATGTCCTCATATCATTAGCTCAGAAAATCAAAATTTTGCGTTCAACCGTCGATATGCGTGTTTTTCAATTTCCCTTCTGGTACCTCCAGTATCCAGATCCCAATTTGTTGTTCTCAGTGTTCCACATATTGGGAAAAAAAGTAAAATAGTTGCCATGACTTACTAAACAACCCAAGTAATATCGTAGTTGCCACAGACCCGAAATATCAGAGAATTTGATTTTGGTCGGGTAAAGCCAGAGGGCTTGGAAAAGAAGCTCAAGAAAATAAACAACTGTGAAAATCTAGGAAAATGGTTCTTACATGTGCTGTGGTGGTGGCATTTATTGAGAAGGTTAATATATGTGTGTGTAATAATAGATTAATTAATTTTTCATGTTCCTTGTAATATTCTTTCTTTTCTTTGTTTTTCTTTTCGTGTTTTTCTCTCTCCTACCTACCTACCTAGGTTTTTAAAGTGCAGAAAATTAAAAAGAAGAAAACAGAAATAAATGTTCCCAAATGTACAGTTTAATCGTGAATGAGGTTCTATTAACGGAAACTCTCTTTATGTATTATCTATTTAAGTGAAAATTTCTAAACTACTTATGTTTAACTTTACAAGGAATGTAGCCGAATATTTCTTTCATAGATCAATTGTAATATCGTGATAGGTTTAGCTGACTTCGAGTAGTATATGGACTCCAGGCCAGAAACTTAATACAGGCGCTCTTTAATCCGGTACGTTCAGGACTACGAATTAGCGAATTTGTCGGATTATCGAGCGTCAATATAGTTTTAACAGGAATACAAAATAATAATAATAGCACAGTACAATGATATTTAAAACAAGTTGTACATCTAATAAGCTGGCAAGAAAAAACACACAGGAGTGTTACTGTTTTTTTTTAAAGTCTCTAAAAAAAGGTCAACAAAAACCCGAATGCATCCAAAAATATCCGAACGCTAGTGGCTCGATCGGTTATGAACCGTAGAACGCCGGATTAAAGAGCTCCTACTGTTCAATGATAATGTTGAAACTGCTAACCATTTCATAGAAGAACGAAACACTAGGACTGTAAATCTCTTACATAAAATTCAATATTTATTTGTTGAATATAATGTTCCTCTTCAATAAACACGGAGTCTGATCATAGCAATTCATATTGATCAAAATACTTATTCCTAAAACTTCAAAATTAGCGTTGTAATAATACGAATTTAAATCATATCTACCTTTAAATTTGTTGTTATAATAAGAGCAAAGATGTAATACTCTCATAGGAAGATGTGGCGTGACAATCGCTCTCAAAATAATTTAATCGTTTATATTTAAATTTACCGCATTATGCTGTCAGTCGTTATTTATGACGTAATTGTAATAAATTGTTGGAGCACCCTACCTATCCGTGTGATTAAGAATCACTATGAATTTTGAAGTGTGTGTATTTCTTGTTTCCAGGGCACCCCGTTCATGGCCAGACTATCAACATGTCTTCATTTCTATATCCATGATAGACTGAATAGCGATCCTGGTTGGAAGAACATTAAAGTAATCATGTCTGATGCTAATGTCCCGGGAGAAGGGGAACATAAGATCATGGAATATATACGAAGGCAGAGAGGTTGGTACTTGTTTTTATTTTTTAAATTTTATTTTTATTATCCCATGCAATAGTTGAGAGTTTATAACCTAATTTAGCACTTGAGCCAATGTATTGAATTTTTTTGTGGTCTTTAGGCATCTTTGTTTCTGGTGAGATAGGGTAGGGGAAGTTGACCTGGGGCGGTACCAAGGTCTAACCACGAATAATAATTGAAGGATCTGCCGACAGTGACCATGTCTTTGGCTAAAGTTTCCATCCTTTTAATTTTGAGTTTAGTATTTGAACTTCCTACTATATCCTGTATGTGTAAGTAAACCATCTTACTAACTTGATCATGCATATATTATACATTTATTATATTGCGCATAAATTCGTCGTGTTTTTTCGCTATGGCATTTTTAATTTTTTTTTTCTTATGATTTGGTATACATTTGAGATGCAAGGAAGGTACAGACTAATCAGTAATATATTCTCCTGCATTTATATACAAAAGCACCATTTCTCGTCACCAGTAACAATCCTCTACAGCAATGATCGTCGTTTTTCTTGAGCTAACCGAGAGGTAGCAAGCGAGGAAGCACAAATGGTCACGCGTTGACTTTAGTTGTTTTCGCTTAAATCGTGCGGTATCCACAAACCGAGTGTCAGAACCTTTTGCCATGGAATTCAAATGTCGCACGATGATTGACTGGTCAAAGGTTATTACATTTACCAATTCTCTGATTGATTAACGTCAATGAATCATCGTGAGTCAACGAGTTTAAACGGTCTTCACCAAGGCTCGATGGTCTTCCTGGACGTGGGCTATCACTCAGGTCAAAGTGACTCTTTTCTAAAACGATTAAACCATTTCCTTGCTCTACTTTCTCCAGTGGCATTCTCCGCGTACATGGCGCAAATGTTTCTACCGCCTCCGCTGATGTTCCTCTGTTAAACTTGGAAGAATATATCAGAAGTGTACGTTTTTCTCCACTTAACACTTCATCTTGTACTGTCCACAAATTGCACTAACTACCTTAAAATCTGCAAAATCCAAGGCGTGTTCACAAGCACAACAGTGTCACTCCAAATGACAAACGATAAACTCCAAGCAACCGCTGGGTTTCCAGACCACAAACAAACGCTACGAATTCTTGCATCAACTTAAGATATAAGTATTAATAGGAACAGGCCGGACAACGTACAGGATCCCCCTAAAATACACAGACAAAATTTAAGAGATGATTGCTGACCTCAAGACAAATAAAAAAAAAAGTTCGTATAAACATGGGTGACATTCCATTTTGTTTTGGAGATACGGTGTTTCCATCTTGGAGCCCAAAGTCGACGCCTAACAATGGGAAGAATTTGAATTATTAATTGATCAGAAACGACGCATTGAATGAAAACTTATCTTGTGGAAATTTGTTTCTAACAACATGGTAGATATCAGGAGTGAAAATACCGTGTCGCCGGGATGTCAGTGCTGCCAACCTGGCAGTGGCGGACTGTATCTTCGTTGCCCCGTAGCACAACACCTACATCCTTAAATTATTTAATTTTTATTTCAATGTAATAATATTCTACCCCTCTATGTTCAAAAAAACCATAGTTTCCTTTCAGGAAGGGGAAAAAGTACTTCATAAGTTCACAGTTCAATCTTGGTATTGTAGTTCGCCCGCACTTTCTTTAAAGTCCAACTCGCTACATCTCCTCCGCTAGATGTTGGGCTGACATTTCTAATACCAATTAGCACAGGGATTAAGAAGTTGCAGGGAGAAAACAAGCCGAACAATGTTTTCTACTCATTCCTCCCCTCCTTAGCTTTCCACTGCTTCCAGAACATGGCATTTGTGGCGCGCAATACCTCCGCCCAGGATCCAGAAAACCATCTGCTAGCCTCTTTCATTTACTCGCAGTTTCTCTCTCTCTCTCTCCCTCTGTGTGTGTGTGTGTGTGTGTGTAAGAGAGAGAGAGAGCGTGTATGTGTGTGTGTAAGAGAGAGAGAGAGAGAGAGAGAGAGAGAGAGCGTGTATGTGTATATGTGTGAGCTTGTATGTGTATGGGCTAATGTCCCTGCATCCCTCGCTTATAAGAGTGGCGACAACTCCCCGCTTGGACGCCATGTTGTGCTAGGTAGCAGGTAGCGCGCAGCACAGTCGCTTATGAGAATCATTTGAATTCATGTTGAAAAACAGCTTCTTTCGCTTCAAGTACATCCGAGGTAGCGTTGTACAAAATGTATATGCATTCTAATAACTATAGAAAAGTAAAACAATTTATATTGTACCGATTAAATAACAAGAAGTGAAAAATTTGTGATGTGCTAAGAGCATTGAGGAAATGAAAAGCTCATGACAAAAGCATTTTTCATACACTTTGATTTTCATCACATCAACAAGCAACACGCAAACTTATTCTTCACACAAATGACGTCTGACTTTTTAGTTCGATAGTTATAGGAGCTTTTGGCCTATCAACAATATCACTCATTTATTTCAAAATAATGCTTTATGTAGTAAAAAAAGTGAAGATGCTCTTACAGATGAAATGCTAAAGTAATATACAAACGTATTTTATACACAAATGGCTCGAACTTTTTAGTTCAAAAGTTATACAAGCAACCTATAAAAAAATAATATATATAAAATTCAAAGCCTGTATGTTTGAATTCAATACATTTCCTGAAGAATTCGAACAAAATTTGGTCCACATATTTCTTAGGACCTAAAAAAGATTGACTACAGCATAAAAGGTTGCTATCCCCCAAAGAGGAAGAAACGGGGATGGGGTGTATTTCGGAAACAGCTTGAGCTAGAACATTGATATTTCGCATGGAAATTCTTAGTTTCAATAAATTAGCAACGTGTGTCTATCTTCTTTTCTTGAATTTAATTTTAAGGCCTTTAGGCAACTTTAGCTTAGGCCGTCTTAGTTTCTTGACAATGATCGCAGCGGCCGCCCATCCTGACTGTGGTTTTTCAGGGTCTTTTCTCAGTCACACCAGGTAAATACCGAGATGACAACTTCACATTAGGCCCTGGCCGACTTTCTATCCGCGTCCTTTCTCTTACCCCATTTTGGTCAGAACCATAGATGCCTAAAGACAACAATCCCTAGACTCAAAATTCGCCGTTTATGATATGGGCAAACTACCATGACTCCACTCTATCTAGAAATACACGGACTTTATGATAATTTCCAACCTGAATCAAAGCTTCCAATTGGTCTTAAATATAATTCAAATTTAAAATTTCCTTTTTTTAACGTAAAGCAACGTGGTTTTAACAGCCGATGAACAGAAGTGTGCTTTTATTTCCAAAAATAATAATAATAATAATAATAATAAGTCGTAGCAGTAGGCCTACTGGTCAATGTGAAAGAAACGATTTAATGGTAAAATTACATTACTCCTTCAGAACCTAGCGAGTAGCTACCATAAATGAAGGTAGGGCGCTGGTTTCGCGTTCGGGAAGTCGTGGGTTCAAATTGAAGACCTAAATTAAAAAACATCCCAAGTCCGCTGGAGTACTTTTTTTTCAGGAGGAACAAAAAACAGTGCAAGGACTTGGTATGTTATGCTATTCAGCTCAAATTATTTTGTATTAAAAAGTTTTAATAGTTGGAGTTAGGATGTAATATTATGCAAGCTTTGATTGCCCTTAGATCACTTATGCCGACGAACAGAATAAATAAAAATACGAAAAAAGTTATCAAAGGTTTATGGAGAAAGGAGGAGCCTCTAAAGGAATGGAAAACCTTAATAATAGTTCCTATTTACAAAAAGACGATAAATCTGGCTGTAATAATTACCGCGGAATCTCGTTACTTCCAACCTGTTACAAAGTATTAAGTTATATTCTGTTAACGCGCCTAGGTGTATACGTAGATGAAATAATTGGAGATCACGAATGTGGATTTAGAAGAAATAGATCCACGTTGGACTAGATTTTCGCATTGAAACAAATTTTGGAGAAGAAATGGGAATACAATGAGACGGTTCACCAGCTATTCATTGATTTTAGGAAAGCATATGATTCTATCAAAAGGGAAAAGTTATACAGTATCCTGATACCATTTGAAATTCCGAAAAACTGGTTAAACTAGTGAAGATGTCTCTCAGCAACCTCATAAGCAGAGTACGGATAGGTAATAATACACAGCAGATGTGTATGTCAGATAGTTTCAAGATTTGCAACGGATTGACCACTACTGTTTAACTTTGCGTTAGAATATCCGATTTTAAAAACTAAAGCAGACAAAAAGGAACTATCATTGAATGATCTGAATCAACTGTTCGTATACGCGGATGATGTAGATTTAATAGGGGACGATATAGATGCACTACAAACCAACACCTATGTCTTAGTAGAAGCGTGCGATGAGATAGTTCTACAGGTAAACATAGATAAAACAAAATACATGATATCAAGCCGAAACACAGGGAATGAAGGAAATAAAAACATAATAATTAAGGATGAGGTCATAGAGAAAGTAAACAAATTTAAATACCTGGGAGCATACGTAACAAGCAAAAATTAGGTCACGGAAGAAATAAAACATCGCTTAGTATCGGGCAACACATGTTTCTATTCAGTCCAAAAACTTCTACCATCGCGATTAATATCAAGAAAATTGAAATTGAAAATATACAGAACGGTTATTCTGCCGGTAATGATTAATTGATTGATTTGATTGATTTTTATTGCGTAACGGCGACCACATATAAGTGCTGTTGGGCACAGTGGCATGGAACATGTCAATTATATAATTACGATACAATGATTACATCAAGTATTAAACAGAAAATAGATTGAATAACACAATGATATGATAAAGAAATTACAAAAAATTAACATAATACAGTAAAATGAATAAGACAAAGGATACAGCAAGATAAAACAAGCACTAAGCATGAAACATTGAAACTGAATAACACCATACGATATAACACCCAAAGTACAACAAAGATTGAACGTAAAATTTATTAAGACAGTAACACATTACGATAGCGAAATTACAACAAACATATTATTATTATATAAAATGATTATGGCAATCACGATTGAATACAATCATTTGTACGATACAATGAAATTTGGTGTTATATAAAAATACAATACTACATGACTCCTACAATAACATAATAATATATAAAACTAAACTAAATACGATATATACATTATGATTACAAAATACCTTATATTAAATTGTTCAAGATCGTAATAGGTGTCAATCTTCCAAGAATTCATCTATACTGTAATATGAGTTCCAGGTCAGAAGTTCCTTCAATAATTGTTTAAATGTGGAAGGGTTGGGTGAGTTCTTTCTCCGATCAGGAAGTTTATTGTACAGTTTAGTACCGATGTACATAAATGAATAGGCGTACTTAGATGTGCTGTAGTATGGAATAGCAAGATCTGATTTATGCCTCGTATGATAACCATGCTTGTTATCATATTGTTTGATTCTGTCCTTATTACTGTGTATTACACACAGTACTTCGCAAATATATAAGCATGGTAAAATCATTATGTTCAGCTGTTTAAATAGTCCCCTACATGAAGTGCGTTTAGATTTCCCAGTGATTATTCTAACACCGTTTTTTTGTTTTATAAATAATATATGTAGGTTCTTCTTAGTACCCCAGAACCTTCGAAGAGAGTGAAAAAGTGCATGGTAGATAGATACTAAACTAGGTCTGTCGAGAATGGAAGTTAGGATTCTTAACTGTTATATAACGGAAGAAAGTTTATTAGCCACGTGACCTGCATGCTCATCCCATATTAATTCGTCATCCACAGTAATATCAAGATATTTCGTTGAAGTAGAAAATTTGATTTCGGTGTTCATTATGTTGATTATCGGCGGGAATTTGATGTTTAATTGATGTGGGTGGAAGTCAATGCAATTAGTTTTTTGTGGATTTAAATTAAGTTTACTAACATTGAGCCAATCTGTGAGTTAAGGTAATGTTAATGTTCTGTTGCATTTCACTATTTGACGATTTTAATAATACATTGGTATCATCAGTATAGAGAGTTGCTTTTCCTTTTGTTAAGTTTTCAGGTAGATCGTTACTATAGATTAGAAAGTTGCGGTTGCGAAAGTTGGAGTTGGAGCAATACTTTTACGGTTGCGAAAGTTGGAGTACGACCCTAGCAGATGAACATAAATTACGTGTGTTCGAAAAAAGGTTTTGAGAAAGATATACGGACTGAAACGGGACGAGATGACTGGAGAATGGAGGAGACTACGTAATGAAAAATTCCACGAACTGTACGATTGACCAGGTGTAAAAATTATGAAATCGTGACGACTAAGGTGGGCAGGCCATGTAGCTCGGATGGGGAAAAGCGAAGATTATATTCTATCCTGGCTGGTAGGCCGTATGGAAGCAGACCATTGGAAAGACCGAGACGTCGTTGGGAGGACAATATTAGAAGAGATCTTTGAGAAGTAGGTGTTCGTGATGAAAACTGGCTTGATATTGCCCAGGATAAAATCCAATGGCAAACGTTTGTTACTGCGGCGATGAACTTGCGAGTTCCAGAAACCATAGAGTTAGTTAGTTATGTTTCTCAAGTTCAAACCCTTCCCTAAATTTTTTGTGGCCTCCTACTATTTGCGACTGGCGGAGTGGAGACAACCACCGGCTGCTACTGCAACCTGGTACATTGTTCAATTTTTCAAATGGCACTAAGTCTTGTTATTGAGTATTTCGCATCCGCTTGTGATGATAAACATCATACGTAAACACACATCGCATTGTTGTAAACTATGGATAAGACAGAAAAGTTTTCGCGATCTTATACAAACTACCTAATTCCTAGGATAGTTAATCCACAGTTTGCAACACTGAGATGTGTGCTTTACGTATGTTGTTTACTATCACTAGAGGATTCCAAAAAAATGACGTAGTATCATTTGAAAAAATAAATGTTATACTGGATTGGGAACACTGACAACCCGGTGACATTGTATTTCCACTCTTGATATGTACTTTGTTGTTAGAAACAAATTTCCACAAAAGAAATTTTCATCCAATGCGTCATTTCTGATTTATTGAGAATTATTCATTTTCTTCCTATTGTTAGACGTCGACTTTGGGCTCCCAAGTTGGAAACGCTGTATCTCCACAACGAAGCGGAATTTCACCCATGTTCATAGGATTTTTTTACTTGTTTTGATGTCAACAATCACCTCCTAAATTGTGGACGTGAATTTTAGGGACACCCTGTATAAGATAAAGTTTGATTAGAAAGGATTAGTAGTAACGTTAGTTTCTGAAATACTAACTTGCACTATTACACGTGTGACAATTAAAAGTAGTTCGTATATATCGAGACGGAGAAGAGACAGTGTTACAAGTGGTCGAGCTAATAGGAGAATGGAAGTTACAAGATGGATGACATGCGCGTCGAACAAGGACTAGACAAACATGGGTACTGCTGAGAAATAGGTCTGGTATGATTTTTTATGTTTAAAAATAAGCGGAAGTGTATTGTATATTAGAGTGCTCCTTACGTTTTGTATAACAGTAGGAATACTGCAGGTCAATTGTTATAAACTTATCTAATTTTCTGAAATCTTCTAAATCGTTGCTAAGCTTTTCGACATTCTGCCGTTGTCAACGTCGGGTAAAATTGCCAAAAAAAGGATAAATGAATATATATATATAATAACGTGTGTTTTACTTTTAGATTGCAATGTTTGTGTGTTCTTTTTTTTTTAGTTTGCACTCGTAACAAGTGCTACATAATGGCAGCTAACCGCTAGGAAAGTTCCGATCGAAAAGCGCAAAGTAATCCACTAGTTATAACGTTTTTAAAATATTAAGTAAATGGAATTACGTGGTAGCTTTAAAATACGTTTTACGAAAAAACACCTTTCATGGACACCCCCTCCCTTCTTTCTCTGTACTCTTTTTTTTTTTATTTACATATCACATAATACGCTTAAGTGCAGGACAAAATTCGTATTCATCAGCTGTTCAATCCGAGTGTTACCTTATAGAAAAAAGTTTTATTAAAATAATACTGAGTTGTTTTCTGGTAACTATATTGGAAATGTGCTGTGTGAATATTGTATATATAATTGTACAAAGAGTTTTTAATAATAATATTTTCCTTTTATGCTAATGTTGTGTATTAATCTTTATTATGAAGGTCTTAAGTGAAGAATTGGTGTGATATGTCAGTGTTTACATGTCATGATAAATATGATATGTTATCAGTGATGGGCGGGGGGAGGGGATATTTATGTAAGTTTCCCTTTGCGATATTTAGGTCAGAACTATTTTGAATCATGTAGCATGCCTCAAAACCTGATCTCCAAGTTACTGTTGGCATAATGACACAATGTGATGTACAGACTTTTTTAAGTGTTTGGAAAGACCGGATTTTCTAAGTTGGAGTCCCTTTCATGTTCAGTAATACGTATATGCGTATTTTTACCGCAACTACGTACGTTATGCGATTACCTTCGAATAACCAGATGTTCCTCGTTGAACAGATATATATATATATATAAAAAAATACTGGGAACACTTTTGTCGAGAATATTTTCGCGTCGGAAGACGTAACTTTCATCAGTCGAATTTTAGGTAAGGTAATACGAAGAAGAAAAAAGGAAATGAGTGGAATGATCCTTGTCCATTGATGTTTGTCTTTGTAAGAGCTTGTATTACACTTTTAGTCCACCTTACTAAGTAAAACACACTCACCGGCCTTTCCATTATTTCTTTTTATTTCTTTTTAATTACATTTGAGAGGAGTGGGGCTAACTTGCTTCATTTCACATACACTAGAGTTACGATTAACCGAATTGCGATTTTCCGAATTCCCGAATTAACCTAATCCCAAAGCAGTAAAAAATAAAATTTTCATTTTAGTAATTTGCAGATGCTACATATGATTTATACTATTATTTATGAACGAATTATTTTTAAAATGCTGGCAGTGTTCATAGTACATGCAGTAATTATATCTGTAACTGAGAACCAGAACCAGAAAGTTATAATTCCTTGTTTTCGAGAAAATTTTAAAAACAAAACAAAACAAAAATATTTCTTTCACATAGAAACTAAATGGACAAACTCCATTATAGACTTACTTTTTTACATCGTTTAACATGTTTACAACAAGAATCATGTAACTATTATGTGAGAACTTCTGAATACTGCACAAAACTGCATTAATCACGTTTTGGTCAAAATTGGATTTACGCGGTATTACTCATAGGTATTACATTATAGTAGTAGATATTACATATTAGTTTACTTTAAAATAGAGTTGTTCTTTTAACATGCAGTACAGTACTTCTGACTGAGAAAATACTCTCAGATCGCAGAGAAATAAATGTAGGAGTTCCTCAAGGTTTGGTTCTAGGCCCTCGTCTTTTTCTGTTGTATATCAACAATTTCCCAGTAAATGGAACGAACTGTAAAACTATTCTTTATGCAGACGATATAAGTATAATTGTTTCAGAGATAGATTGAAACGTAATGCAGTCGAAAGTAAATAATGTAATAGCACAAATAGAGAAATGCCTTCATGTTAACAAGGTTAAGTTAAACGTTAAAAAACAAAAAGTATGTGTTTTAACCTAAGAACTTCGCCATACATGACTACGCCAGATAATCATCAATAATTTGATATGAGAATTCTCTGAAAGTCTGAAATTTTTAGGAATCTTAATTGACAATAAATTCACATGGGAAGAACATATAAATAAACTACCTCATACGTTATCTAACTTCCATTTTAAACCATTCGACTATTTTATCATTTTATTATGACGCATTTTATTCCCTCACAAAATATGGTATTGCATTCTGGGGATCATCAACAAAACTTTTTAGAATTTTTAAGATTCAAAAGAGAATTGTTAGGATCATTACTTACAGCCCCCATTGTGCTTTTTGTAAAAAATGTTTCGCGAAATTGAATATTCTAATTCCCCTGTATATATATTCAAGAAATCTTACAAATATCAAGGAAACAGCAATATTCGAAGAATAGTGATGTGCACAGGTATTTTACCAGAAACAATTAAAAATTTTATATGTAAACATACACCGAACTCAGCTGTATGCAAAGTCAATAATGCATAAAAGCATTACATTTTATAATAAACTGCCTGATATGTAAAATATATTAAATCAGATCAAACCTTCAGTAAACTGTAAGAAAGCTATTAATTCCTGGTTCCTTTTATAACATGGAAGAGTTTATGTCCTGTGATTTTTGATATTGAGAAGTCGTATATTTATGTAACGAACACGGTTTGTCAACAACACTTGATCTGATGTTTAAATACTTATATTATTTATGATGACTTGAGGCCATTAACCATTCGAATAATGTTTTGTAGCGATACAAGGTTAAAATTAAATATATAAGGAAATCCGTCATTACCTACAATTCTGTTAGTACCAGTTGTATCAATGTAACTTTTGACATTTTCAATAAAATGAATAAAATAATTATTTAATTCATTAGGCGTGATGTTCACATTATCAGCCTTATTACCTTTAACAATGTTATTAATTAGTTTCCACGCAGTTTGCCATTTGTTAATTGATTTTTCAATACACAATAAATTAAATTTCTTTTTCTCATAAGCTACAGCACTTTTAAATTTTCTTGCGTTCCATTTATGTAATTGCTCTTATTACGAGCAGTGCTCTCAGTTCTGTAAAGATTATAGTATAGCATTAATTTCTTCTTCATATTGGACAGTTGTGTGGTATACCACGGAATAGTATTCCTCTTCATGCATTGGATACCGGTACTTTTTTTTTCAAACAATGTTTCTTTCAGGAAATGAATCCTGATATTTTCTTATGAAAGTATTAAAGAATGTAATTAAAGATATCATTATCATTTAACGTTGTGGGTTCATATAAACCCTCCCAATCTTCATATATCAATGACAATAAAATTACGCATTTTTTCACCGATCGAGTTTTGATGGTTATGTTGGATGAATATTTACTATGACAATCGTCATATTCAAAATTCCTCCATACCAACCAGACAGATTCATGGTCAGAGATAGGAAATAATATTACTTCACTACTAATACTGTTAAAACAAATGTTAGTAAAAAATATTATCTAAACACGCACCCAATCTAGTTGGTTTAAAATTGTGTAGACATTGATCGAATTACATTAACAAATTTAAAAATTCAGTCACACATTTTTGTTTGTATTAACGTCAAAATGTGAGTTAACATCACCACCAATTTTCAAGTTTGTTTAAAAATATATCAGGATTGCCATCAGGCGTTCTATACAATGATACAATAATTAAATGTAGCTCCTCCAAACTGATAGCAGTAGCCTCAAAATCTTTTTCAATACAAAAGAAATCTAAATCCACTTTATTGTATTTCAAGTAGTTTCGCACAAAAATAGCAACACCACTCCTTTTGTGTATATTTCTACTGTAACTGTTAGCCAAAATATACCCGTTAAGATGACAAAAATCAAGCTCATTTTATTCGCCCAATGCTCACTAATACAAAGTACGATCGCTGAATTTGCAGTTACAAGGTCTAAAAGTACGTCAGTTTTATCACACAACCCGTGTACATTCAGGTAGCATATTTTGATGTCTAAAAATTGCTTGGTGATAGCATTATCGGGAATTAAATTACGGTACTTATTAGTACGATCTACTCTAACAAAATATCGTCATTACCTGCTACAGTTTCATTTGGAGTAACATTTCCATCCGATTAGAAAGGAATTACATTCTTTTTTTTTTCTGTTAGTCATCACCACAGATTCAGTAACATCGATAACTTGTTTCTTACCCAAACTGTTTAAATGTAATCCATGTGATGTGTGGAATCTTCTGCCAATGCTACTTATGACCACAACACGAACATTTTTAAAATGCTTTGATAATTTATAAATTTTCTTGTTAACACGCTCAATTTCTTTATTTACACACGACCATTGAGCCAAGTCATATCTATGCGGTACCATAAACACAAGAACATTAGTATGCAACAAGGTTTGAAGCTGTTTTCGTAAACACTGTATATATACAGAAGCTTCGTTTCTTGCAGTGTCATTAGTACCAGCCAGGAACACTACAATATCATTGTCACTCATTTTTCCAGATTCATGAGCAGTTTCCTGAAAAATCTTTTCAAAAGTTGCACCAGGTTTTATAGTACTAGTTACATCACAATTACTAAGTTGTGTAATTAACCGTGTAGAGACATATTTTCCCTGACTATCCGCATAAAAGCGTACTTTTGCTTTGTGTTTAATTTAGTGTTTGGTTTCTTGAAACCATTGACTTTCTCCATATGTGTGTAGTTCATACCCGTAGCAATCTTTCTCACTAAAAGCACTAAATCGGTTTTCACTCGAATTCACCCCGCTGATTCATAGACACTTTTCTTAAGCCTAATTTTATTTACATTCCGTGTAGGCACCACCTACCTATTACCTTGTAGTTTATTTAAGTTTTCCTGATCTTGAACATGAGGTAATTAGATACAGGAAACAATTATTTATCATTACTTACAGAAACCACAGGCATTCCTTGTACATACATGTTCCAGCAACTTACACCTCTTATATTTATCGCCTGCACTATTTTCTACCAAATAACTTTCATTTACCAAACTTGGCACACTGTTCAGACTTTTAGTTTTAGATCTTAAAACATCACAATAGAATTCCGTATTACTATGCGAAGTCAGCTGTATATTTTCAATACCATGTATTAAGTTTGTATCATTCTGCACCCTTGTACAATGAACCCTTACCGCCTTTGCTTCAGCCAACTGCAGGAGTTGAGATGTATTATTAATTTGCTCACGTTTCAGCAAGTCTATCTCATTTTTTAACTCATTAATGTCTTCAGCTAATAATTTTAAACATGTCTCAATATTATTGTCAAACTCGTTACTGCTTTTACGTTTCAACATATCTCGATTTTGATTTGTTCCCATCGTATTCGAGCAGTCTGAATATTTTTCGCTCTTGTCCTTGTTATAATAGCATTTTTGTAACGAATCTTTATATCACATGCAGCACAAAGTTCTGTAATAATATATTCATTATTATTTTTACATTTTCTACACAGTTCCACATTACTAAATCTCCTTTCTTTCATAACTGCAGTTACATGACCACCCTGACCGCCATTACAGTATTGTACATTGACAAGTTCTATACCTGTTAACCCATATTTTGTTAAAGAAAAGTCTTAAAGAACGCTAATAAATCTTAATCTGAATCTATGTTTTCGGTTTAACCGAATCACTCTTGGTACCATCAAATTCGGTTAAACGAGACTCTATTGTAGTTTGTTTTGGTTCATTTTTTATGCATTCCATTGGACAGGATCTGGCTGGCACCTGCTTCCTGCTTCTGACGTGGACAGCCGCTATTTTACCTGTACGATAACACAGTGAACAAGGTTCATACGTACTCATCGTCCCAATCATTTCTTTTTATCCATATTACCTTATCTAAAAGCCGACTGATGAAGCGTACGTCTAGCGACGCGAAAATATTGTCAGCAATAATGTTTTTAAATGTTCTCATTGTTTTTCCTGTATATTAGTTCAACGAGAAACATCTGGTTATTCGAAGGTAAACGAACATGACTGAGCACCTGTATATCCGAAACTGCATAATTTTGAATTTCTTGGAAGGAACTTTTTTCTTCTTTTAATGTAAATAATCAGCTCCTGACGTTTGCACTATTATTTCGGGGACACCCTGTACACCCGATTTTTGTCTACTCTGTGAAAAAAACTTTTATCCTGTGTACCAGATTTTTCGAGTGATTTAGGTTTACACAATGCTCTGCTTGTACCGTTCTTACTAAATACTTTTTGTAATGATCGTGAAATTCTAGGGAAAATGGGAATCCTAACATTTTTGAAATCTTTATTTTGTATTCGTGTTTTATTGTCTATTTATAGTGCTGGTTTACGTCATGGCTCTAATTGGTTGTGTGAGTAAACATTCTATATGCCCATAGAAACAAAAAATGTATTTAATATCTGTGTCTAAATCTATAGGATTGGAACAAACTCTATATGCTCGAAAATAGAATTTTTTCCAAACATTACCTTTCGAAGTATGAGAACGGCCTGTTTGTTGATGTATGTAAACCGTAGGTGCGGATGGCTTTCTATATAGCTGTCTGAAATTTATTATTATTCCTATAGAGTGTGTGTGAACTTTAAATTTGGGTGGAATGAAACAGAAAATCTAATTCGTTTTCGGAGTTATAAATTAACAATTTATCATCAACATATCGTATCAACAACATATCAACATATCATCAACATACTCCGCAATAGCCAACCCTACATCAAAAAGAACGGGCAAACTTACTAACGTTACATCTTATAAGAATACTATTCTTTTCCTTGAT
Organism: Lepisma saccharinum; assembly: GCA_022664845.1. Lineage (NCBI taxonomy): Eukaryota > Metazoa > Arthropoda > Insecta > Zygentoma > Lepismatidae > Lepisma > Lepisma saccharinum. Next base: position 50,263 of record JAGDQP010011180.1, read on the forward strand.
ATTGTTAACCTAATGAGCGTGGTTAACAGTTGTAAAACAATGTCAAATAAGCGTAAACTGTTTTATAAATATACAGTGAAACTTCCCTTAACGGCCGGTTTTTAATTCCCCGGCAGAATAACATTGAATCTTATGGAAGGAAAGTCTTTCAATAGCCGACTCTCCTAATAACGTACGCAGACACCTCTATAATGCTTTTTGTTTTAAGCATAAACCTCTCAATAGCGAACACTCAACATATGGTTGTCACTTGTATGAACAGTGTTTGATTTGTAATAAATTGCTGAGGGGAGATCCTAAGACTAGTGGTTGCTGGTAAATTTCAACATAGGACCTGTTTGGGTAGAAATACAATTGTACAAAGATTTTATCCCAGGTTGGGGTGATATTCAGAATCAACAACCAGGGATAAAATTCTCACGCGCCAGGGAAATTACCAGCTCCCCCTCCCCCTGGCAAATTGAACGCTGTATATGGGTTTATCAAGCCGCTGTAGTTCAATGGTAGAGCGTTGTCGTAGCATTCGGTAGGTCCTGGGTTAAATCTAGCAGACGACCATCTTGACTGAGGTTTTTCTAGGGTTTTTCCTCAGTCACACCAGGCATATGCTGGGATCGCACCTTTCATAGGCCCTGGGCGACACCTTCCCGAATCCTTTCCCGTTTCCTATCCCGGCCTGAGCCTTAGATGCCCAAAGACCATAAATAAAAGTTCATTCATTATGCATGGGTTTCTGTTCCAAATATTTTCAGACGTGAGTCATCGTCTTATCGAGAAGCAGTGAACACAAATGAAGGCTTAACTTGTAACCTCTCCCCAGTTTTCAAGATAGCTAAGAGTAGTCGCGGGTTCTTAGGATGCTTGACAACAAAAGCGACCAACACACACAACAGTAATAATAAAACGCACTTGGAAGGACAAAACGAGTAACTATACTCAAGTGAAAACAGTAATACTGTTGTATATAAAACTGGCAACGCTGTTACACACCGTTCTTCTGCTACTATCGACCTGAGCCTAGTTGCCGACAGGCCTTAAATAATGTTCAATTCAATCGTTCTGCTATTAGGGTCATTACGACACTGTACCGCAGTTTTGTTTTCTGTAAAACGATATAACTATGTATGTTCATTGCACTGTAGTAATGTACAGTACAGTAATTTGTAGTTAAAACTACTGTACATTAATTCAGTATGTACGTCATTTTCGTATTAAAAGTTCTTACTGGCGTTTAAGAAAAGTTTCCATATGTATTTCTTAATAGCCGAGAGTTTTTAAGGTCCCAACGGTGTCCGTTTCACTGCATGTATCAGTTTCCAGTTTAGTTATTTCTGATTTCCTAAATATTTCGAATCCTTTTTCTTTATAGCGCAGCCTGATCACGACTCAAAAAGTAAGCATTGTTTATATGGTGCAGATGCGGACCTAATCATGCTAGGGTTAGCTAGTCATGAACAGAATGTTTTCATAATTCGAGAGGAGTTCAAACCTAATAAGCCTAAACCCTGTGATCTTTGCGGCCAGATGGGTAAGTGAAGTTTTCATTGTTTAGCATTGACCATGATACAGTTAAGTAAATGCCCAAGTTTGTATACTGATGTTGTATTTATTATACTTTACTTTGTTTCTTGGAAACGTGCTATAGGCGTATTACATGTTGATAATACGAGATTTTAATTTTTTCTTTGGGATTCAAAATGTATTTAAATTTAATCGTATAACAATTTAAATAGATAATTTACATTATTAGCAATATGAAAGAAACATATTCTGTAAAATGGAAAAAGATAGCATAACTGTTGAACAACGAAAAAGTGTTTAATGTATTTGAAACAATGATGGAAACAATTTTTTTATGAATATTTTAATAATTATATTTTTGGATGCACGATGCTTAAAAGAAATTACATTTAACGACAATTTTCATTTATAATTTGAAATTTAAAGATTGGAAAAAATATGTATTAGGCAAAGCAATGTAGACATCGTATGGATTGTACAGTACATAGACTTGGATTTTATAGTAAAGTCGTTATGGGTTTATAGATTAAATTCTGACGTTTTATTACCTATGTTTTGTTCTGCGATCCATCATTAATTTTAGTCTGCTGGGGCATGACACTCCTCGTCAGCATTTAGTGGTTTCGATCAAGTGTCGTCCCGCACACGGCAGTAAAAGTTCTAAGTTATCAGAAGGAGCATCTTGATTTTAAGTGGTATAATTACTCACGGTCCAGAATTGCAACGGGCATAAATAAAGAAGTTAAGAAATTTTTCATTTTAATTTTGCTCAACATACGATATTATTATTATTTGTATTTAAAAACGAAATAAAATGCCTGTATCGACAAGTCAAGAAATTCATGAAAAAGGAACGAAATGGACTCATTGGTCGTGAAAAAGTCATAAAATTGAGTTTCAAGTCATGATTTCAGTCAAGTTAACCCTATAGTTTGTAACAATTTTTAATTGCACATTTGCCATTTTCCCTAAGTGCAGAAAAATATGGACTTTTAATGTTAGAGCAGGATATGTTAAGAAATATAATTACCCAAGGGGGTTCAGGTGTAAGAATCTTGGGTTTTCAACAATTCTTCATCTCCTGTTGCATGCAAAATTAATGAATTTGGGTTCCTTGAATTCAGATACATCATCATCTTAGAAGGACTTAGTACTTACCCAACCTCATTGTTGAGATATATCTAAAAATAAGACAAACGACGAGCGACAATAATATCTTGAATTGTGGCCTCGATAATACTCAAGAATATATCAAATAAATTAATGCACATTTTTTAATGTATTTGTTTTAGATAAGAAATTTGATGTTATGATAATATGGCCTTGTATCCGTCTTGAATAAAGAAAAACACAGCTTTCTGACAAGGCTGACTTCTTTAATAACAAAAATAACTTAAAACGTAACAGTATCGGAAGAATATCACTTCCTTCCTCAAACTACACTCTACAACTGAAATTTGAAAAAAAAATACTTAATCAATAAAGAAAGGAGATCTTCTCTTTTCACCGATCAGGAGTCACTACTAATTAAAAGTTCACTTTTCTTTCCCTATCGCTGCCCTCCCCGGGCGAGCGTACCTGACTTTCACTTGTCAAATTTGATGAGCCACAAGATCATAAACAACTTTTAAATGATAATTGCCGGAAACACCTTCTTGAAAATATATTTTCACGAAAACAATTCCCTCACTACACCAACTTAAACAAAAGAGCTTAAAAATTCAATAAATATATTTATAAAGTTCGTTACCTTCCCACAAATTAAAATACAAAGAATACATCAGTAAATAAGAAATAGACTAAAATAACAACTAAATCAAACTAAATAAATAAAAGTTATAAATTTAAATAAATAAGTAAAAAATAACTAAACAAATAAATAAAATTAAATAAAAATTAAAGCTATTTAAGAAACTGCTATAAGAATTGCCAGTTAGCCTCCTCATA
>JAGDQP010011181.1:0-30739 GCA_022664845.1 Lepisma saccharinum
ATCTACCCATCTTACATTTGGACGTCGTCTCGGTCGTTTCTTTTCTCTAGAAATCCAATGTAGTACATTTGTCGTCCACCTTACATCTGTTCGTCTAGCTATGTAAGCGGCCCATCTCCACTTCAGCTTCTTGGCAGTCTTGATTACATCCTCTACCTTTGTTTGTACGGGAATCCATCATGTGTCTTTCTGCCCCTCCTGATTATTCCTAGCATGCCTCTCTCCATTGCTCTTTGTGTGACTCTCAGTCTTTGAGTCGTTTGCGCATTCAATGTCCAAGTTTCGCAGCCGTATATCATCACGGGTAAGACACATTGATTATAAACTTTACGCTTCAGACACATTGGTAGTTTACTTGAAAATAAAGTGTAGTCTTCCAAACGAACTCCACGCCATTTTACATCTTCTGTTTATTTCATCAGTTAACTTAACATTCGATGTTTTGAGTTGGCCTAGGTAAACATACTCATCAACTATGTCTATTGGCTCTTCGTTAATTTTTACTTCCTTCTTTGCAGCATGTTGGTTGTACATTACTTTTGTTTTACTTAAGTTCATTTTAAGTCCTATTTTGGAACTCTCGTTACTCAGTTCTTCCATTCTGGTTTGTAGTTCTTCTGCTCTTGAAGCAAACAGGACTATATCATCAGCGAACCGTAGGTGATGAAGATATTCACCATTAATTTTTATTCCCACTTCATCCCAGTTTAAATTCTGGAACACACTCTCCAGGACCGCACAAAACAGTTTTGGAGAAATTGAATCTCCTTGCCTTACCCCCTTTCCAACTTGACATTTTTCACTTTCTTGATGTAGTCTAATGACAGATGTGGCTGAGTAAATGTTTCGCAGTAACTTGATGTATGTGATGTTCAAGTGATTTAAATACTGGTGCCAAGGAGACCGAATCGAAAGCCTTTTCAAAATCTATGAATCCCAAGCATAGTGGAAGTTCATATTCATTAGTCCTTTCTATAACTTCATTCAGTGTTTGTATGTGGTCCATGTGCTAAATTCACGACGAAATCCGGCTTGTTCCCTTCCCTGATTAAAATCTAAGTCTCGTTCATAATATACAGGGGTTTGACAAAAAATCTAAAAACACGTCATACAGGACACGTAAGTGTGGCCCGCCACTGTACACCACGTGTTGCGGTTGCCGATCGTGTTTTGTTTTCAATGTGTCGTGTGGACCTTCCTCTTCCGTCAACAGTACCCAGTTCACCTGTGAGTGTCGTGGTGTGCAAATGGTGCGGTAAAATGGGCGACCTGACAGACTTCCAAAGAGGCATGAACGTTGGTGCCCGTCTGGTTGGAGCTTCAGTGACAACAGTGGCGACCATTGTGGGGGTATCGACAGGCACTGTGTCCAATGTCACGAGGGCATACACAATGCATGGGCAAACAACGTCTGCAAAGCACAACAGTGGTCGAAAGACAATCCTGTCCGATAGGGACAGGAGGGCATTAAAACGGATTGTAGCAGCTAAAAAGAAGACCACTGCAATGAAAATTACGTCTGAACTCAATTCTGGCCTACAGAACCCGGTTTCATCAAAAACAGTGCGACGGGAACTTCATAAAATGAAAATTCATGGCAGGGCCGCGATCTCCAAACCTCTGGTCACAGCAGTAAATGCGAAGCGGCGTATCCAGTGGTGCAAAGACCACAAGGAGTGGACGCTTGATCAGTGGAAACACGTAATGTATTCCGATGAATCGACCTACACCTTGTTTCCAACAACCGGTCGTGTTTACGTATGGAGAACACCGTCGCAGGCCTATGATCCAGACTGTCTGCGCCCAACTGTAAAGCATGGGGGTGGTTCTGTTACAGTATGGGCAGTGATATCGTGGTTTTCTGCAGGTCCCATCATAGCCCTGCATGGAATGATGAATGCTAAGACGTATGAGGCCATTTTGGGGGACCAGGTTCTACCCATGGCCCACACATTGTTCCCGGATGGTGATGGCATCTACCAAGATGATTTGGCACCCTGTCACGTTGCAAAAACGGTGCAGTCATGGTTTGAGGAGCATGACCAGGAGCTATCACACCTCCCCTGGGTCCCACAGTCACCAGATCTGAACATCATTGAGCCATTGTGGTCTGTGTTAGAAAGGCATGTTCGGTCTCATTACCTTCCACCATCATCCCTTAAGGAACTGGAGCATGTTTTGGAGGAAGAATGGTACAACATTCCACACACCACGATTCAGGAGCTGTATACGTCCATTCCACGTCGGATCCAAGCTGTTTTGGACGCAAAAGGAGGCCCCACACTATACTAGGTATGATTTTCACACTTTTTTTTTAACGTTTTAGATTTTTTGTCCAACCCCTGTATATATTATTCTGCATGGAGAGAATGCGAGACGCCTTTTGAAAGAGAACATATAGATTTCTTTGACTATGCTGGGAAAAAAAAATAGTAGTTATAGATTGCTGTACTAGATATGTACAGAATATGTTTAATTACGTGGAATATCCAGTATGTTTAGTCTCAGACAATGGCCGCCCTCCAACTGGGAATTTAATGTATGGGATAAGAGCAGGGTATTGGGATAATGCATTCACCACCATACCACTCACAGTGCAGTTGGATCACAGAACGTTGTGTACAGGGTATCAAAGCTTAACAAAAGGCAAATTCAGGGAACGAACACGTTGGATTGGAAGCAAGTAATGAATTAAGTACAAAGAGATATTCATTTTGCAAATAAACCATTGTTACAGGGTCAATCACCAACCCAATTGATGGATAGATTTGAACCTCGGACAAGGTTCAGTAAGTGAAATAGATTTGCGAGACAAGATAGGAGAGGAATGAATTTTACTCATGAGAAATTACCACAGATAGGATCTACAGTATGGGTAATTTACTTAACTAAGAACCTAAGTATCTGCTAGAAGTGGTAAGGAAAAGGATAGATAGTAGAGTGGTACAAGTAATGATTCAGGGAAAAGTGCGTAATGTGCTCCTAGATCAATTAGGAAGAGAGAGAGCTTCGCCTTCGCAGAAACGAAGTGCAGAAAATATAATGTTTCTCTAGGTTATTCGAACCAAAATACAAAAGGAAGGCCAGGAAGTGTTTTCAGTAAGACGATCGAACAGAGCTACTCAAGCAAAGAAACATTTTTCTTTCGAAGGTTATTGAAGAATATTGATTTCGTTTATTCGCTCATGATGTTTTATGGAAGAAAGGGGTTATGTTAGATTAGTTACCTACTTGAATTTCATCGTGTTATATATAGATTAGGTTTGGCTACGTTAGATCATTGCAACTAACCTAGAACACATTCAATTATATATATTGTTATTTTTGTGTGGCATAATTATATTTTTATCATGCCACAAAAATAGGTTATTGCAGATTTTCATAAGGGAAGGTGGATGTTATGATGATAGATGCCAAAACCAATAAGTTCATTACCTTAAATTTCATATTCTATGGAAATTTATGAAAAATGTAAACACGGAGTTTCATCTCTTTTGTTATTGTCATCTATGGAATGGAATATAGCGGAACATTTGAATAATGAACATGCAGTGATGTATTACGCTAGTATGACGATATGTGTTATTACATCAAGATTAAGTATACCACATGAAGCATTAATTAGCTTCGATAAATCAGTTTATATTTGTGTGGTAACAGTGAGCTATATAATGTGGATAGTGTATATAATAAATGAAGCTATTCCCAACTTACACCTGTCTATTGTGGGAGTTCTTGTAATGTTAATTATACATCGTGGATAGACTTTAGGTACATCTCCGGTGGAAAGTAATATAATATATTTCTATTGTAACGACCACCTATTAAGTAGAAGGAATATACTTTCAACAATGAATTCGTTAAGAAAAAACTCAATCCGCTCTTAAAGATTGAAACACACGTCTTTCCTGTTGTCTTTGTGTGCCGGTGTGAGATTTTTGGTACCAGCTTTGCACAAATTTTTCTCATACCCAGTTTGTTGATCAGAATTTGATGGACGGTCGTAAGGATTCCAAATCACTTCGTCTGCTGTCAGTCTGACAGTTAACCGACAGTCAGTCCTCACAAGGTCTCGGAATACGTTCCACATTTGCGTCATTTCTGGACGTTAATGTCCTTCCAGACCGGAGCTCATCTGCCACTGAATTTCGGTCTTCGGAAAATGCCTTGACCAATTATACACCTGGGATCTAGACAAAGCAGCTTCACCGTACGCCTTTTCGATTATTTTTTTTTCTGAGTCTCGGTAGCATTGTACCCTAGTTTGACACAGAACTTGATGGCACACCGTTGCTCGTAACTTGGTTCACTCATTTTCGTGGCGCGGCCAAACAAATCGCTTCTCAACACAAGCTCTCACAGCTTTACCTGTTAAAATGAGGGACTCGCCACTCACACTGAGGCTGCATGAAATGTTTACACGTGTTCGCTGTGGAGGGGAGACGCGCAATGTTGACAATTCGTGAGTTCTGCCTCCAGTCGTGTGTGTGTGTGTGTCTGTCTCTGTCTCTCTCCAACTGACAATGTTGTAAAACTTGGTTGCGTTTAGAGACTGCAGCGTGGTCGATGCGCAAATGAGAATGTTCAGTATGATGGGTGGAATTAAAATGTTAAGTGATTCATTCAAAGCAGCTGTATCTTCTGTTTCTCTGTCATTTTCTTGTTAAAGTCACACTTCAAATCACCTAGGATAGTGACTCCATCACAGGCTGCAAAATTAATAGAAAGAGCCTCTTACGAGCACTGGGCGCTCTATGTATTAAGCAAATGGTCATTTTACACTTGTTAAGAGTTAATTCGAGCAGTAAGTACTCCGAGCTGCACTTACATTTAAGCAGAGAAGTGACTATTATTTTGCATTTTAAATAATTTCTGACCGCAAACACCATCCTCACCCCACCCTTCCCTTTTCTATCTCCGCGAAAGAGATTATAACAGTTAATCTGTAAAAGCGAAGAATTAATTTCCGATTTTAGCCAAGACTCCTATCGGGGGAGGGGGGATGGATGCTGCATCAAGGGATTGTATTATTTACATAAATTCTTTAAAGTGATTCGCCATGCTTTGTGCGTTATAATTAATCAAGTTTCTTGGAAATGTATTGAATTTGTCTCTTTGTAATTCTTTCGTTGTAACTGTGTTTAGGGAAGCTTGATCTTAAAGGTCGCGAACCGCGACCATAGAATAAAAAGCGACGTCCTCCAATATTTTTAACAGGAAGTGGGGGAAATCTGCGATGTTTTTATAAGATGTTGCCAATGGGTAGAAATAGCCATATTAGGTTTCATTTAGACAACAATGCAAATGAAAATTAGAATAAAGAAAAAAATTAGTTGAAATTTCACTTCACATAATTATTCTTTGATTTGCTGCAGATTGAATATCGTGCTTTATATCACAGAACATAAAATTTTAAGGGAATGCTTGAGCACTGTGTGATAGAGTAGTTAGCAGGTGAAAGTAGTGTAGCAAGCAGCACTATAAAACTGACTTGCACACCACTGACACATTCTTGTTCCCTTACGTTGACCTGGAGCAAGCAGCTATCAGCATAGTTATGAGGAAGGGCCTACCAGTATACCATAAAGAAACACTATACAGAATATAAACTACCGTCTCATTTGAACTATCACACAAAACAAACACCCAGAACACAACACAAATACTACACATAAGAAGCATAAACATATACAGATGCTTATCAGAATAATGGAAACACCTGAACGAAAGTGCAACTTACCAGATTAATATGGTGTCGGGCCACCTTTCGCCTTCAGAACAGCCTTGATGCGACGTGGGATGGAGGCATAGAGGTCGTGAATGGTAGCAAGTGGAATATTATACCATTCCTCGTGCAGGGCATCGGCCAGTTCTGTGAGAGAGGATGGAGGTGGAAATCATCGCCGGAGTCGTGTTTCCAAGATGGACCACAGATGTTCAATTATGTTGAGATCTGGGGATTGGGCGGGCCAGGGGAGGTGTTGAACTTCATCCCGATGTTCCTCAAACCACGCTGCAACAACTCCAGCTGTGTGAATGGGTGCATTATCATCCTGGAATATGGCGTCATTGTCCGGGAACAACATCCGGACCATAGGATGCAAGTGGTCTCCTAAAATTGCGACATAATCGTTGGCAGTGATGCGTCCGCGAAGTGTGACCACAAGACCCAATGAAAACCATGATATTGCGGCCCACAGCATCATCGTGCCGCCGCCATGTTTCACAGTTGGGCGGAGACACTGCAGATCATACGCTTCTTTGGGCGTTCTCCACACATAAACACGGCCCGTGGTTTGGAATAGGGTGAATGGTGACTCATCCGACCATACCACACGTTTCCAGTCGTCAACGGTCCAAGTTGCATGGTCGCGGCACCATTTGCGGCGTGCTAAAGCGTTCTGGTCCCTGATGAGAGGTTTGGCCCGTGCAACACGACCCCGTAAGTTCATGTCATGTAATTCGCGGCGGACTGTGGTTGTCGAAACAGGTTGGGGGAGGTGCTGATTGAGTTCCTCCGTCACTTGCGCCGCAGTGGCACGACGGTTCCGCGTGACAATGCGCTTTAATACCCGGCGTGCCCTGTCACTGATGCTTTTCTTCCGCCCACTGTTCCGCTTCCCCGATGTGGTTTTCCCGTGTGTTGTGTAGGCCGTCATCACCTTCGACACTGTCCCTGGCGACACACGTAACACTAGCCACTGCCGTCACACTCACTCCACATAACCGCGCACCAACAATTTGCCCTCTTTGAAACTCTGAAAGGTCTCCCATTTTACACTACCTCCGCCTGCTGCAGCCACTGCACACTCCTGTTCCACGACGCCTGACGTAGTATGGAGACCGACCTAACACACCACCACCAGCAGTCCGGCGCTGCGGTCGCCACGACACCACTGCCAACCTATACATCTGACGTGTTGCCAACTACAGGTGTTTCCATTATTCTGATAAGCATCTGTATATATATATATAAAAAAAATGAAACTTAAAACACACATCAGTTTTTCAGGCATAATCCCTTAGCTTAAGGAATAAGCTAATCCTAATGATCTCTCTCACATGTAACAGTAAAACGACGTCCATTACAAAGTACTACGATACGTTCATCTTGCGTCTGTCTTTTATACATATTTTTGTTGAAATTTGTTTCAGGATTTTTATAATGGGCTGAGTTTTATCCGAAATGATTGTGTTATTATAACATCCTGAATTAGTGTACAACACGGAAGTTGGAAGCCTACCGTAAGAAATTGTGTAATGAATAGCTTCTTGAATAATTAATATAGCTTAAGCATGTTTTTTTCAGTGGCTGATTTAGAGACTACAAGGGCTACAGCCCAGGGCGGCAAATTTTTGAAAATATTGAAAAGTTCAATATGAAATTTGAAAAGATATATATTGACAGTTTACGCGATTGGAAGCCTGCGGAATATGGAGGCGGAGGCCGTGTGTGCTGCCCATGAAGAAAGCCGTATAGAGATTCCGCCCTATACGTACGGTAGTTAGTAGCCCTTACCTGTAAACGGGGTCGCCAAAATGAACTTTTTTTATTACGGTACTAGTGGTTGATTTTGGCGCTGAAGCTGAATATAACCAACGATGATACTTCCCTATAGGTTTCTACCTTCTAAAGCTGTAATATTTTACTACAGTAGTTCGGAATATTGATAAATAGTGCTGAAGCTCAGTATAAAATTTGCTTTCAGATTGTATTAAAATAATATACAAAAAATGTTATCGAATTATATTTCAGCCAACTGGGCATACCTCTGGTAATGTTGGCCAATTTCAAAAATGTCTCGGGTAATATTGGCCAATTTCAAATCACTACAACTCTGATTTCCAAATCTCTTCTTGTTATGAAAGGCGGAAAGCTTCGCAGAAATTAGACATATTTGGGAATTGTAGGACAAGTTGGTAAGACAAGTTATATGTTTATTGTTTAAGAAGAAGAGTTCGATAACTAAAGGTAAACTTCTCACATATTATTTACATATTTTAATATCCAAACGGAGTGAAGAAGTTTTGCTTACCAAGAAAGTGAAATGTTGATATTAATTTTATTATAAACATGGAGCTGCTGAGTTTCTTGAGCAGATTTCTAGTTTTAAAAATGAGGTAGTGAACATGAGTTGATAGGGAGCCTGATAGCAAAAGCCACGTGGAAACTCCAAAATCTAGACAAACAATAGAATTATCCCAAAATGAATTAGACACAGCTACAAAATCCCCTAATGCAGTAGAATTTGTAACTAGCTGTGAAATTGGAACACCAACAATATAACAAAAGGGCGATGATCTCAAAGACTCCAAAATTGAATGTAAACCTAAACATACTGAGCTGGTAGACAACAAAGATATTTCTAATTTAATTCCTCAGAGGAGCTCAAATAGTACAGAACACTCCGAAAAGCATGACAAAGATTTTGTATTTGATCCTGCTTAAAACTGGCCTATCAATGATTACACACGAGAGCAAGTCATAAAAAATGGAATAAACCAAGACATTTCAAAGTTAGGTTTTAGCCGTTCAAAAAAACTAATTGGGGGAGGGGAGACAGCATCGCTTCTTAACTCAAACTCTGTTTAAAACCAGCTTAATCAATGGACAGGAAGTGAAACGATCTTACCTTAGGTACTCCAAAATTTCCGAAAAACTTCTTCTATAACATACCAACTTTTTGGAGGAATTTGCAAGTTATCAGAAGAAGGCTTCGATGACTAAAAGAAGAGAAATGAATGTTGAAAAAGCCACGAGAATTCGTCATGCGTCGTAGTAATGAAAAGAAGAATGACCATAGCAGGAAGAATTAATTTTCAGCTTCTAACTCAAATTAAGGATGAAAACAACTGGAGAAATGTTTTAAAACTAGTAGTTGCTGTTGTTAGATCCCTAGCTGCTGCTGGTCTACCTTTAAGCATTATGAGAGATTTGGGTCAACACACAATCACGGAAACTATATTAGGAGAGTTAATATCCTAATTTGACCCCTTCTTATTGACCCACGTTTCTAAGTAAGGCAATCCAGGTCAAGGACACACCTATTACCTGTACTCCACGGGCTCCACCACGAAGAATTCCTCAAACTGATGGGCCAAAAAGTCACGGAAGAAATAAAAACAGGAAAGTATTTTTCTTTAGCGATCTACTCTACGCCAGATATTTCCCATTTTGACCAACTGGCCGTAATAATTAGAAGCGTTCCCGTAAAGGAGATTCCTCTGTTTTTTTACTTAATGTAGGCCATAAAGCAGATGAGCTCTTCAATGCTGTTACAGATGTCCTCGATAAATATGGTATTGACATAAAAAAAACTTCAGGGGGCATTCATATGGCAATGCCTCCAACATGTCTGGAAAGTACACCGGACTGCAAGCCAGAATACGAGAAACAACACCAACAGCAATGTATTTGCCCTGCAGTGCTCATTCGCTGAATTTAGTCGGTGAGCATTCAACTAGTAGTTGTACAGAAAGTCGTGATTTTTTTATGCTTCTTAATAACCTTCGTAATTTTTTTCCATGCTCTACCAGAAGGTGGGAAGTACTCACAAGATGCCGTGACAAGAAAGACAACTTAAGCCTAAAAATCTTGTCAAAAACACGTTGGTCTGCAAGAGATGACGCTTGTAAGGCATGAAGACTGGGATGAAGTAGTAGAAGCACTTACAATTAGATCGAATGACGAAAGAGAAAAGGCAACTATACGAAGTGAAGCATCCAGCTACCTCCGCCAGCTTAAAGATTAGAAATGGCTTTTCTGCCAATTCTATAGGGATTGATATCTAGATTTAGCATATCAAGCGAAAAGCTGCAATCACCTGAATTCGGCCTATCAACAGTATCAGTCTCGTACTGTTCTTTATCAGAGTACATGCACCGTATAAGAAGCGACTTCGACGTTTATGAAAATAGAGCGCTAATAAAGTCAAAAGTGACTCAGTATGAAGATGAAACAAAAAGGGAGAAGGGACGAAAACTCCAGCCAGATGAAACTCGAGAAGGAGAATTTAGAGTTGATTGCCAGAGAAAACTTCAGAATCAGTACTTACAATGCAATAATTGACACATTAAGTAACAAAAGGGAAAGAAGAAAAACTGTATACGATGAGCTCAACTCCTTGTTTGGATTTTTAATTGGCGCTGGCAAAGAAGACCCTGACATAAACACACTAATGAAACACAGTACGAAATTGTGTACTTCTTACGATAACGATCTAAAATCTACGGAAGATTTTGTGAACGAGTTTTTTTTTTTTTTTTTTTTTTTTTTTTTTTTTTTTTTTTTTTTTTTAGATTGGATTGGATGAACGTCCAAAAAGCATATTCAAACATGACGGAGAGTGGTACATAAGAATGAACTTCAATACATGTACCCTTACCTTGAAATAGCTCTAAAACTTTTGAAAATCCCTGCGTCCACCTGCTCAGCGGAAAGGTCGTTCTCCGTCTTGAAAAAGATTAAAAGCTACACAAGATCTACCATGACTGAGGAACGTTTGAGGGAAGTGGCAACCTTGATTATCAAATCCGAGATAACCAAAAACTTGGACTTTGATGATGTAATAGATTCATTTTCAAACTCTTCTTCACGAAAGATCTTTTAATTGCCAAAATCTACTTGTGTTTGCCACCAGAAGATTTGTAATTCGTTAGAGTTCTTTTATAACTAAGTGTTTTTTGTTGTTTTTTTATTATTATTATTATTATTATTATTATTGTAGTCAAATGAAGTGTTCGAAACATGCCCTTTTGCTTTCTTTGGAAGTATAACCTTTTGTGCATCAGTGTTACGTATTTTCTTGTACTTAATATTCAAAGCTCTAAGAGACAACGTTATTTTTAATATTAAATGCTTTATACATGTGTATATATTAGGGCTTGGAAGATTGAGTACAAGGGTGTCTTCATTGCAAGGATTTTCTCTAGGCAACCCGTATGCTTAAGTATTACCAAGAGAGAGATAGAGAGAGAGAAAGAAGGGAGGGGTATTGTTGTTGAGAGCAAGAAGGTGAGAGTAAAAACGAGGACCTTGGTGACTGATATGGGAGCGGTAAGTTGCCGCTAGCCCTTAAGCGGCAGACGTGTAAATCCGCCACTGGTCCTTTTCATGTTATAGAGGTAAAGAAATTCAAGGAGTATCTTTTTGTGGTATTCCACCCCAAAGAATGGTCAAGTTTAACACTTTTTTTTTTTTGTATGAAGTTTAGATGACAATATCTCACTGACAAGTAAAGAGAAATCACTTACCTTTTTTCACGATAGCAAGTGTTTTGACGAACTTATGAAAATATATGGGACTTTTTGTTTGGACATTATAATATAGCTGGCTAATATTTTGACCAAATTTGCGGTTTTTTTTTTTATTTATTTTTTTTTAAAATAAGAAAAGCATTTTTTTGCATTAGATGTAGGTAAGCAACTAATAAGCGTTTTTTAATTAGCATGAAACGTTATGATAGTAAAATTAATTTCGTAAGTGTCTCAGCTATACAATAGAAAAATGCTAAACGTTCAGTTTATTTTGTGCAGCGCGCCCAACGTTTTAGAGATACATTAGATGAGGGCTAGGATTTTGCGGATCGGTGTACCAAATTCGAAAGAAAAAAAGAAATTCAAAACGTCAGGTTGGGAGTACTAGATCATTTGATATGGAACGACCTAAATACGAAACAGGATTAGAATATAAGACTCAGCTCCGTGATCTAGTGACAAAGTTAGTTTGGTATGGATCGACACTACGGAGGCGGCGCACTGAAAGATGTCAACAGATTGCTACCTTCCCATTACTTATATTACGAACAAAGCAAGAATGATGGACGAAGACGAACTGTGAAATGATGTAAGATTTCAGGATATGATAGTACATAGTAATCATGAATATAAAAGAACTCAGTATTATATTGTGTCAGAGTACTAGTGTGTATTATGATTATGAGTATTCTGCTTGCAGGCAGAGTCGTGACCCAATATTTTCTAACAAGGTTAACCAATAGTTGTTTGGCATTACCTTTCATCAGGTGAATGTCATTTTAATGTGGTAAGAACGGGACTTAGAACTTTTCTTTCGACGGTTTTGTCATCAATTTGAATTGCTTGTATCTATTGGAAGATTTCCTTCGAGAGGATCTGTTTTTATTAAAGTGTCCATTGAATAAGTATCATTTTGATACGCAGTGCAACAATACATTCTAACCAGCCAACTGCCGTACATTCGCCCTTATTCCTCCGACGGACTCAACACTAAATACACTGCTGATCTCAGGCTGCTATTCATCCAAATGCAATGTAGAGGATATGTAGGGCGAATATCTACCTAAAACACACACTACCTGAAACCGGGTTGCAAGAATAACAATATATATATAACCATCGGCCTTCCTCCCCCGAGCTCCTGATATGTATTATAATATTTGTTTGATATAAGAATGTCTTTCCATATGATTCGATTTAATAATTCACTTCCAGCTGTTATTCACAAACTTTCCTGGAACATAAATCGTTGAAATTTAGAATGTTGATTCACTCCTGCAAGTATATGGCAGTCAGATTCGCCGATACTCCTTCGAGTTGAGACAAGTTTGTTCATGGCCTAACAGGAATGTCGGTATTCTTGTGTGTTCACAATCAGTGGTAGTCAGTATTTCATCGTGTTAGTATTGTTTTGCATCCAGGTACAAATTTCGCTCTTAGTTGTGTGAAAGTTAGTGTTATACTAGTAAATAATGGTTGATAATGGCAGATCAAAGAAAAGGGAAAGGCGGCCTGAGAAGTGAGTGGATTATGAACGAGCGTAAGAAGAAAAGAAATAGTGGTAAGAGTTATGTTTCAAGACAAACTAAAAAGGAGGTTCCTGCTCGTACAGTAGGTGACCTGTGTACATGTAAACAGAGGTGTTTTACGAACTTGGGGATGGAAATTATCAAACGCTTTTAATTTTTGGGAGATTGGAGACTACAATATGCAAAACTGTTATTTATGTAAGCTTCTGAGTTGGGATGATTATAAAACTACAAGAATTAAGAACAGGTCCAGCAGAAAACTTCGTACAATCCAAAATTCAGTCTTGGTAAACGGTGAAAAGAAAGCTTTTATAGTGTACGTGGAATCACAGAAAAGAGAGTGCGATCTGTTCTAGGAAAACAGAGTGTCACAGCAACAACTGTGCTTGATAATAGAGGAAAACGTAGACCCTCAAACATGATTAGTGATGAGAAGAAATCCCTTGTAAAGCAGCACATCCAGTCCCTTGCAACAGTTTCTAGTCATTACAGCTGTGCTAAAAGTCCCTTTAGAAAGTCTATGCCTCCAGGTTCATCAGTAAATAGTGCGTATAACGCCTACGTACAGTGGATGGATGAAAATACACCACATGAAATACCAGTTACAGAAGACTATTACCGCCGAGTGTTTGTAAATGAGTATAATGTTGGAATCGAACCTCCATCAGTCGATGAGTGCAATATTTGTGCAAAGTTGAATATTGAAATCAAAGAACTGAAGAAAACTGATCCTGGCTCAGCAACACTTCGAAATCTTGAGCGAGAGCAGCAGCTTCACCTAAAGAAACAACAAGTTGCCCAAGATATGATGAAAAGTTCTGAAAGGAATATTTATGGCAGTATTGCTGTAATTGCCATGGACTTATTGCAAGTACTACCAACTCCTAAACTGACATGTAATGCTCAATACTACAAGCGAAAAATGTGGACTTTTAATTTCTGTGTTCACAACATTAAAACAGGAGCATCCACGATGTACGTATGGGATGAAACCATCGGGAAACGTGGATCTTGTGAAATAGCTAGTTTCATCACTCACTACCTTGAAAACTTCGTTAATGAAAACATCAGGTCAGTAATTATTTTTAGTGATAATTGTTCTGGCCATAATAAGATTCTGAATGTCGTTCTATCACACTTGCGTTTAATTCATACGTTCTCCTCACAGTGGTAACAAAGAGACAGCTATTAGGAGCAAAATTCAAGAATGGAAAAATATTTGAAGTGTCTAATAATTATTTGGCTTTCACATCAATCCTGTCTACAATACTTCACTTCCTACAAGTGTACAACTTCAGAAAGGGAAGAGCACGATTTACAATCCAGAGAAATTTAACCTCAGCTCTGTGGAACTTCCTTCCAAGTATCTAAACCCTCTTAAACTGACAACAGAGAAGCAACATGACCTGCAAGACCTCCTGGTTTATGTTTCAATGCCTTACAAGACAGCTTAAGAGGAAGCTATCACATATGGTGGGAATGAAGTTGCTGCATGTGATTATCCAGCTGATGATTATGATGATGCCATTGACTTCAACTAACATGCTTTAAAAATAGATACAGACTAAGTCAGACTCTTCCATGGATTAATTGAAATTTATGTACGGTATTATTTTTATAGTAATTAAATATAGTATTTCCACATAATTGCATATTCGCCCTTAGTATCTTTTGTTTCTCAAACTTCAAACGCAATTTCCCAAAACTAAAATTTTCAGATTCTCTCATGCTCCCCCGAGCTTCTGATATCTGCAAGTATTTTCTGACCTAAGGAAGTTGAAAAAACTTCAAGATGATTACTAAGCAGATATTTCAGTTCTTGAAATTAATTCAGAGGAGGAAGAACTATTAATGTATTTCCCTTTAGGTAGTAAGCAAAATTCAAGAAGTACTCCCGAGATATGTTTAACTTGAAAGATTGTTTTCAATAAGCAAGGTGAGGAAGATCGCTCTGACGTATTAAGAAGCACTTGTCTGGTATCAGCAATACGAACAGTGGCGTCATTTAGGGAGGAAGGGGGCATTTTCCCCCCCTCCCCCCGCAATAAATGAAAACAGTCATATCAGTCAAGAACACGGCATCTGTAAAATGTTGAAATCATTTTGAAGCAATCTTACCAATGTTAACTTGATATAAATAGAAAGTTTCGTTGTGGTGCAATCTATTCTTCTACTGCCGTGTTTTGGTTCTGATTTATATAGCCGAGCACGTTGCTCCCAAGGACACGAGCTACTGTTAAGGAGGCATTCGAACAACAATCATTTTTGAAGAAGAGGTTTGTAGGTGCGCAGAGCATGTGGTTCCACACGCCACAAAACTGTTTCTTATGGATATTACTTATATTTAGTATATGTATTTCACGGTATGGATGAGACTTGGAGCCCGGATCCATTCGTGGGATTACAACGGAGGAAATTCCGCTGAACCCCTGGCTAAGGAGAGCAATTGTTCGAAATAGTTTGTGGGTTTGTCCTGGGCAAGCAAGTCATCGAGGGAACTCTACAAGTGCAGTCTTCTACCAAGAAAATTGCATTTCTGAAAAAGCAATCTTCTACACTATGCTCGGGAACAGTATGCTTCGCACACTTACGAAAGCGAATCTTCTATTCTAATTTGAAGGCTGTGAGGTGAATTCTTTACCCTTGAGTTGTGAGAATTGAACTTCTGGGTACAAATCATGTGGTGCAGAAAAACTACTCTCACCGTGAAGCCCCAGCAAGCTTGCAGGCGCCAACTGGTATCCTCTTAACCCAAGGAATCCAGAGGAATTCCTAAATCGAGAGGAATCCAGAAAGATTACCTTAAGAACCTCAGCAACCGAATCCGAAACATCTTGTGAGGCACTTTGAAGCTAACGTGGAATACTAGATAAAAATTCTTCACACTGGACTGAGTCGTTTCGGCAAAACACTAACCAGCTCACACAAAATATCCCGTCAAAACGGAGTTAACCGTTAATAAGGTTACAAACAATCAGCATAGTCTACTATAGGGGCCAACATAACTATTAAACAAACAACTACAGAAACACAAGAAGGATATAAACTCTATAAACTTCGAATCGAGATTAAATGAGTGCCCTGATATTGACTCGGCATGGCAGCTCTTTACCTATTTATTGCAAAATGGGATCAGTAACAAGTGCCCTGTAAAAATTAAGTCAACCCCAAACGTTAAGAGGAGTAAAGGCAATTATAAATGCCCCTGGTACACTGATCAGTTACAGAATTTAAGAAGCCAACTGTTTTATTGATATATAAAAGGTCTTAACGGCAATCAATTAGCCTCTTCCAAATATATGTCTGTAAAAAAAAAATTATAGAAAAGAAATTGCTAAAGCTAAGATCAAATACAATGACTCTAAAATTCACAAAGCAAATAATAAAATGTCAGCTGCTTGGTCAGTCATTAGAAACGAGTCATCCTCTTCAAAGCACAAAGATCCTATTGATATTAGTCCAGACGATTTTAACAATTACTTTATAAACAATATCCCAGCTCCACAAAACAACGCATTGTATAGTCCCAAGGTAAATGCTTCCTATTTTGACAAAATGGGCAGCCATAAACTTCCGGTATTCAAATTGTGTTCTGTGTCCCATTCCAGCGTTATATTGGCTGTCAAGAGAATGAAAACGAGTTATTCGGAAGATGTATTTGGAATGTCCTCTTTCTTACTAAAAAATATTTTGGACATAATTCTTTCAACTTTCTGTCTCTTAATTAATTGGTCTATTAAGGAAGGACGGTTCCCTCAGATCTTAAAGAAAGCAATCGTAGTACCGATATATAAGAAAGGGAAGAAAAATGACCCCGGTAATTTTCGTCCTATTGCTCTTGTCCCAATTCTTTCGAAGGTTTTTGAACATGTCTTACTTGAGCAATTGCATGCATTTTTTAACAATAGTAAATATTTAGATGAGATGCAATATGGATTTAAATCCGGAGTCAGTACAATAAACGCTGTGGAGAAAGTAGTAAGTGAGATATATTCGAATTATGAGCAGAAAAATATTACATCTGTTACATTGGTCGATCTAAGTAAGGCATTTGATTCCGTGTCCCACGCATTGCTCATTGAGAAACTAAAATTATACGGCGTTATGGGATACGAACTTAACCTATTACGTTCTTATCTCACTGACAGGGTTCAAGTAGTTAAAGTCGATAATAAAATCTCAAATCCACTGATCGTGAACAGAGGTGTCCCTCAGGGATCTGTTCTCGGCCCCTTTCTGTTTGTAGTATATTTGAACGATTTCCCCGATTGCCTTCATGTTAAACCCATACTATACGCAGATGACACCACAATTATTACAGGTAATAAGGACTTGGAAGTCACGAGAAATGATGCCCAGAACTTACTAGAACTCGCTTCAACCTGGTTCAGGGCAAATAATTTGATATTAAACGAGGACAAAACTGAATACTTGCTCTTTACTTTAAATGAAAATATTGTAAAATTGAATGGATGTGAATCCGTAAAGTTACTTGGTGTTCACCTCGACAGTAAATTAACGTGGTATGTCCATATTAATAAATTAATTAATAAATTAGCTGGAAGCCTTTTTATACTACGACGGTTAAAAGGATCTGTTTCCATGAAATGTTTGAAACTGGCATATCATGCCTTTATACACTCCCATATAACCTACGGCCTTTTACTCTGGGGAAGTGCAAATAGAGCTAAGGAGGTTTTTATTTGGCAAAAGAAGGCTATTAGGATTATAATGGGTATATCAAATACAGAATCTTGCCGAGGTTTATTTAAATTTTTACAAGTTATGACCCTTTCTTGTGCTTTTATATATCAATGTCTTATTTTTACGAAAACTAATCCACGCGATATTAATACCTATACCCACTCTTATCAAACAAGGAAAAAGGATATCTCATTACCATTCACGCGGCTTGATAAAATTCAAAAGTGTTATTCGATTGTGGGTAGAAAATATTTTTGCCTTTTACCGGAGTCTGTTAAGAACTTAGATAATAAAAGATTCAAACTAGCAATCAAAAAAATCCTAATAGACTGTGAGGGATATTCATTGGAGGAAATACACTCATTTTTAACAACATAACCAAAGCTTTTGGCAAACTAAGGTAGTTGGTTTAAAATTGACAGTGTGGTACAGACACATTATTAGGTGTAATATTCTATCAAATGACGAGTATTTTTCTTCTCTGTTGTTGCTGTTTTTGTATAAATCAATCTTAAAATATTATTACTCAAAATACAAAAAGTTGCGGGTTTTCTATTATATGCATGGTGATCATATATATGTAGATATTGTATATTATATGCTGTACTTTTACCCGATTGTCTTGAACTGAATACAATGTCACATTTTACTCCAAATTTATATAATGTATACTTTCTGTATATCGAAAACACCACGAACGACATCTTTATACAGCCATTGCTGTCACACGATGTAATAACCATGTAAATAAATAAAGGAAGGAAAGCAAACATAAGAACACGAATCTGACTCTTTTCAGGGTCTAAACCAAATCAGCTGTACTGAACACCAGATAGCAGTAAGAAAAATATTGTAAGAAATAATATAAGTCAACGACTCACCCCACACAGAGAGCCTAACGAAAAGTAACTACTTAACAAACCTGAAGCGAAATATAATATTCACCCATTAGGAAGACCTCTGACTTCTTACAAGAACTGAAAATTAACACTAAAACGACTATAGATGAAAAACATGTATTCTAGCATAAATAGTGCAAAGGGCATAAACTAATTGCAAAACTCTAGCATTCCAAGTATCCTACCCACTAATTTCTACATTAATGAAAGAGATTGATTTATTCTAATGTGAAAACAAGAAAATTACTGTAGAGAAGAGAGACAGTTACAGAAATAATAACACCTGTAGCTTGTGTCAATACCTATATACAATTATTACCCTAAAGACCTATACTAGAATACTATCTTGTGAATAGAAATGAGGAATACCCCCATGCAGTTCGCTCAAGTAATGAGAACTGAGCAAATCTAGAGATAGGCCTTTTTTCAAGGGACTTAAAATAGCAAATGAGAAAACTTACTTGATCCATGTACTACAAGACCCGGGCGCTCAGTCAAATAAAACAACTTAAAAAGAAGAGACCAAAATAAACGGAAGCAATAGGAAAAAGAACATACACAGAATCAAACACACAAGAAGATGATACGAAAATTAAGAACATGCCACTCAAAAGAAAACAGACTATGAGTCAAGCAGCAGCTGGCCTGGTCAGCTCCTGAATGGTTGACCGCCCAAAGAATGTGTCACTTCAAAAGTCTAAGGTGAAACCCATAAGGAGTATTTGAAAATTACTTGGCGAGAGGTATACACATAACGTTCCACTGCACTTGACATGTAAATAGTAATATGTTATATAGACAACACATAGTGTCGTAGAGATATACTTATCATATATGTTTAGATATCATCTAGAAACAAAGTCCGGGCTCCAAACCTCGCCCCATACTGTGGAAGATATATACATGTAATGATTCATGATAATGAGAATGACCTACTGAAGAATAAGTTAAGGTCATTAAAGGATGGGTTGAAGGATTGGGGTTTTTGGTGGAGCTCGACTTCCAGTCACCTCCACACGGTGAGTTCTGGATGAGTTAATTTCTAAGTCATGGAAGAGCTTACAAGAGAAGAAAGAATATTTCAAGTAACCGCAGTAACGTAAAATAGGGTGAATTCTTGTAGACTGTTCTCAATATTCTAACAGAGAGTAAAATCATGTAACCAAAGCGGTATATGTTTTGTATCAAATATCACACTAGTATTAAGATTACTTTTTTAATGTATGATCAGATCCTGATTGCAATGCCATTGCATACATACATGCATACAGTGAACTAATAATATATAAAAGGCTATCGGTTGAGTTAAAGAACCCCTTTTAATTCTAAACAATATAAGTTCAAATTTGAACCGTTATTGCATTGCGCCAAAGAACAAAACCACCTGGTAACGAGAGATTATTATTCTCTACTAGAAAAATAAAGCCTTGTATCCTCAAAGATTATATTGAAACGACTCCACTGGATAAGAGGAATTCTAGTTTCAATTTTTCCAATAATATTAATGCTGATATTAGGGCATCTTTTCTGCTAGATGCGCCTAGGAGGTATGTGAATCTGGTATTTTTTACACTTATTTTGTAAATATATGTTAGATTTTTCTTGCAGCATTAATTCAAGTGAAGATTTATCACTTACAGACTCATCTGGGCGAAGAGAAGAAAGGGGATGCTCCTCCTACAGTGACTGACGAAGAGGAATCCGGTTCAACAACTTCAAGTGGTGAACCGGAACCTCCATTGGATAGCAGTGATACAGCTAGTGCTCCTTCGCCAAATCCACGATTGTCTCCGACTCCAGATCATCATCAGGAAGGTTCAGGTACATAAGTGCATTGATAACTATTTGTTGTATCATTCAATATCTTTCTGATAGGGGAAGATAAAGGTTCGTATGTGCACAGAGTAATTACTTGTTTGTTATTTCTTTGCATAAATTAACTTCATGCATAAAGAACACTATGCTTCTTTTTTTTAGTTCTGTTTAATATTTATAAACATAATGGTAAATTATAAAATACCGAAAGTGATTTTATGAAGATTGCTTTGTTTAATGGGCTATGGAACTAGTGAAAATGAATGTCATGTTGCTCTCATCCTGTTTCTTGCGACTCTTGCACATTCTTCTGGTTACGAATGAGTCATCCCATTGGAACAGCAATTGTGATGTGTGCCATTGTGACTTTATTCCTTCCGCTACCTTTTTTCCTGACATTAAACGCATCACTACTTCTTCACGATGTACAGTATAATAAAAGAAAGATTCGTAATTCTTTACAGTTATTTAGCAGATCAACAAACATGGCACTTTTTTGCACAGCCTGCATAGTGTCAGACAAGTTCGATATGCGCATATCTGCACCGTTTCCCTGACAGTGCGTCTGTAACAATGTCTGGTACTCAAAGATGAAGAACATGGTCATTATTACGTTCTTTTCTGCGAAGCCGACTGTAAATGCAACCACATACCTGAACATGTTGCAATTGTACGCTGTCCTTATACTCTCACGTGGTGTTTTCATTCAACAAGATGGCGCCCCCTGTCATTACGTGCAGTTGGTGCGTGATTTCCTATATCGCAAGTTTTGTGGACGCTGGATTGCGAGATGTTTTATTATATATGTTTACAATATGGCGTTTCCTTAACACCTGTCCGTTCTGTCCATTTTCTTTCCTAACAGTTTAAAACGCTTTTGCGAAACGTACTGCTTTTCTGTTGTGCCGGGTGCGGAAATACTGTGCAGAATGTTTTTTGTGAATACAGTTGTGCCAATTGCAAAGCAACTGTGCTGCTTCAGAGCATCTGTGTATAGATAGACTGGTAGTCATAGTAGCGTGTAAGCGAAGGATAGGCTTGTTTTATATTATTGGGTCATATAAAAAGTCTCCGCGGTTTTTTGCCACTAGATGGTGTTGATGCCTATATATCTAGCAACACTCACAAGTTATATGGTTTTACGTAATTATATGTGGCAGCATCGTAAACAAACGCATAACGATTGTCTCAAACAAAAATGTGCGAAAAAGGTGACATTTCAGCTTACATTTTTTGTGAAGATAATGTTCTAATTCGTTGCTCTTGTAAAAAGTTATTGTTGTATTGAGTTGAAAATGAGTGAAATATCGGAAGAAATATTTCTGAAGTGTACGGTGAGAATGCTGTGAGTGAACGAAGGACCCAGGAGTGGTTTGTTCGATTCCGTTCCGGAAATTTCGATGTCAAAGATGCACCTTGCTCTGGTCGGCCAATCACTCAAAAAGTCGATGAAATCTTGCAACTGGTGGAGCAAGACCGGCACGCAAGCTGTCAGGAAGTAGCGGAGGCACTAAACATCAACCACATTACAGTTTGGAATCATTTTAAAAGAGCAGGCTACAAAAAGGAGCTCGATGTTTGGGTGCCACATGAATTAACGCAAAGAAATTTGATTGACCGAATTACCATCAGTGAAATGCTGCTGAAACGCAACGAAATGGAACCATTTTTGAAGCGACTCATTACAGGCGATGAAAAATGGGTGAAATACGAGAATATCAAGCGCAAGCGATCATGGTCAAAGGCTGGTGACCCTCCACAAACGACTTCAAAGCCTAGATTGTCGGCAAACAAGGTTATGTTGAGTATTTGGTGGGATTGGAAAGGAAATGTCCCATTATGAGCTGCTGCAACCTGACGAAACCATCAATTTGGTCCTGTGCTGTGCACAACTCGACCGTTTGAACGAAGCAATCCAGAAAAAGCGACCAGAATTGGCCAACAGAAAGGGAGCTGTGTTCAATGCGCGGCCACACACATCTTTGATGACTCGGAACTTGGTTGGGAAGTTTTGATGCATCCACCGTATAGCGCGGACCTTGCACCGTCTGACTACCATTTGTTTCGGTCTCTGCAAAACTCTCTTGATGGTAAAAAATTGGCCGACTGAAGCGCCGCTGAAAATAACTTGACTAAGTTTTTCGACGAGAAACCACATAACAGAAACACAGAGAGAAATATTAAGCTACCCGAAAAATGGCAAAATGTCATAGATAATAATGGTCAATATGTACTTGATTAAAACTGATTTTCAATAAAGCAATTTTTTGTTTAAAAATGTACCAAAAAACCGCGGAGACTTTTTATATGACCCGATATATATATAATTCACATTCGTATGCAATCCACTACTGGATGAGGCCTCTTCCGGCCGCTGACCAGACGTGTTGAGAGAGAAGATCCAAAGCCGTCAACTGTGATCACCACTGTCTTTTATTCACAGCAGCTCCCTAATTATCCTCACGATGCTGGGTCAACACAGAAATTTTGAGCCCCCACCGCGAATCGAACCCGGGCCGCTCGCACTGAAGCCTATAGTCGGTAGCGCGCTTGACGTCAGTGCGAGCGGTCCCGGCTTCGATTCGCGGTGGCGGCTCAAAATTTCTGTGTTGACCCAGCGTCGTAAGGACAATTGGAGAGCTGCTGTGAACAGCGATGCCAACTTAGCGCTTTTGTCGCTAGATCTATCGCCTTTTGAAGGCTTTTAGCGAAACATTTTTCGATTTATCGCCTAGCGCCAAGTATAGAGCCTTTTGAACCTAGCTAGAATTTATTATTATTTCTGAATATTCTTCATTTTTTTTTCTTAATATAGAAAGGCTCCTTTTGCTTTGTATTAAAAAAATACTAAACCTATTTTAAAAAAAACTGTTGCCAAGCTCTTTTACATTCTTGAAACAGCGACTGAGGTTAACGGTACACTGCTGCCTCCCCCCTCCAGTAATTTGTCCTTGCCTCTGCATCTAGCGGTACCTCGTCTCGTTTCAGCGATGAAAATACTACAAAAGAAAAGGAAAGGAGGGTCAAACTTAAAGAGATAGAAACTCCGAGATTTAGGGAAATGTTAACATATGGCAAAGATAGAGTAACAATGCAATCAACTGTGGGAGGTACACGGCGAATCTCTTTCCTGTTTCTTAACCACATATAAAATTGATCACTGTGTCTCCTCCTTGCTGTATTCTTAAGTCTTAACAGAGAGAGAACAAAGAAGAGCAATAGTCACTCGGATGTGACGAGTTTGAGAGATACAGTGGCGGTAAGATTCACATTTCACGAAGTAGAACTCGTCTGGGATAATGAAACCATAAAACAAGTTTGCTTTGGCTCATGTCATTTTATGTTTCCTTTCTTCTTTTCAGCCGATGGTCTAGAGAGACATTTCCTATGTTTGTCTCCCTTTCATTTGCCTCCCGCAAAACGTTGCCAGTATTCAAATCAAATAATTGAAAATCATTTTAATCTTTTGAAGAAACATTTGCGAAAGAATAATTAAATCTTCACTGAATAAAGAGGCATTGTAGCTTCAAATAAACCATAGTACTATTGTTCATTTAATTTTATTTCATTTCATTCTGTTTTAATGGTCTAGATTCTTTAGCGACTTCTAGCGCCTTTTTTTTACTGCGATCTAGCTACATTTTATATCTACGAGTTGGCAACGCTGGCTGTGAATAAATGACAGTGGCGATCACAGTTGTGAGCTTCGGTTCTCTTCTCCCAACATGTCTGGTCAGCGTTGGAGCAGTAGACTCCGGGAGAGACCTCATCCTGTAGTGGATTGAATATGGCTGTGAATTATATATATAATAAATAAATCACAGTCATATTCAATCCACTAGTGGGTGAGGCCTCTCCCCGAAGGGAGGAATTGGTCTACTGCTCCCACGCTGACCAGACGGGTTATATATATATATATATAATCATCTTTATGCGTATTTTAGGAAAAATTAATATTGATACGTCTATGTAGCACCGACATAAATGACGAAGCTATCTAGAAAGAGTATAATGTAGTTAGAAAATCGGCCTCTGTGGGTAAGGTTCGAACCAACTTTGTCAGCTTTATGGACAAAAAGAATGAAAACGAGAATGAACACGACGCTACAACCTCTGCTATGAATCATGGTGGTAGAAGAATGTTCGAGCTAAACTCTTGTTCAAATGTAAACAAAGTAAAAATTATATAAAGCGCCTTTTTGTTTAATTTTCAGGTTTCATACCGGTATATCTATGATCTAATGTTCCATTTAGCGCTAATTTCGTAGATTCTGTTGATATGAAAACTATATCCTACAATTTGGTAAAAGTTAAAACCCAAGTGAGAATAAGCAACACTTCATCGCTACTAATTACGAACGTTCTGATATCGCTGTAATAAATTTATTTTATGATCAATAATAGTGAAAAAAAGTAAAACTTTCTTCAATTTATTTAACCACAGAGAATGTTTGTCAGTAGTGGCTAGTAGATTTTCTTAAAGTTTATTTATTGCTTTTAGGTATATTAGGCTCAGACCAGAGAAGTTAATAGCTGTAGAAACTGTGTAACTAGTAAGTAAATCAATCTTTAAAAACAGGAGAGTGGATACTCATGTTATGCGACGTTGCCACATAATTTATGTCAGAACTTAGTCTTTTTTAGAGACCAATAAGTGGGTTTTATAAAAAAAAATATAATAAATAACAAATAAATAGATTACGACAAAGAAAATTGAGTCTGTTTTGTAAAGGAACTTATATGTGGATGAATGGCTTATTCCTAACACGTTTCTTAAAGTGGAAAACATTTAATTTTGTAATTTGGGCTTTTGAAAGAGACCGCTCATTTGATCATTGACTGAGTGTACCATAGATGTTACTTCCTTAACATCCCTTATGCCCATGGCTTAGCAGCTGTGGAATTCTTCCTTAACCAGAGACCCAAACCTCATATTCCAACCACAGCTTTCCTTCTTAACCTGGCCAACCTAGTTCTAACATGTAATAACTTCACCATTAACGACAAACACTACTGTTTATATAAAAAAATGATGTAATTAGGCACACTATTACTTAGTTTGATAGTATGATTAGTCTGAAGTGGCCCAAATCTATTCTTGAGTAAAAGTTATTGATCTCCTCTAAGGCTAGCACAATTTGCATGACGAATTCAAGAATTGATATGAACTTGTATTTCCATATATTGACACAAGTCTGTTACATTCAAGTAGTTTTTACATAAATCCAAAGAATGGATACTTCCATCATCATCGCTATCTCGTATAACATAACAAAGACATACTACCTGCATATATGATGTTTAAACTAAATTATCTCATCTGTATATCCAGTGAATCTTGCCTCCGTAAATTCGTCTTTATACAGTAAAGATTATTTCCATCACAATCTTCTAAATAGAAAAGTAGAACATTCCCAGCACAGCTTGTTTCGTTATATCTTCAGAACACATAACAATCCTGCTTCTGAATTCGTTAAAACATAATTCAATAATAACAATTGCTAAATTCGTTAAACATAATTCAATAACAACAATGCCCTGATATAACTGAATTAAATTAAATTCACTTAGAATGTTTCAAATTATAAAATTCAACAACAATCACTCTTTCCTATTCTCACAACTACCTTGCTGTAGAGGAGGAGAGACGCACTCACGTGGATAGAAAAAGACTAGGACGACAGTAGCGACACGTAGGGGACAGCGCATCGTTTGGAGAACAGTTGACTGTTGTATGACGCGTGGAACAATTGACAACTGTACAGTGTGTAAATTCGGGATAGGATTATGGAAGGCAAAGTGTTGAAAATGCAGAGAAAACGGGTTAGAGTTATTGAAGGTTAAGTCCAGGATACATTTTGGCGCTTAAACCATGAATAAAGGCGCCCTCCCACAGACGGGGTGTTGAGGTGCTGGTCGTAGGGTGTAAGCTTTATTGTTATATGGGCCAGTCTAGTAACTTTGGACTTCGGCCCGTCACGATTTGCCCCTTAGCTATTAAAATCCATGCCCCTGCCGAAACTCGAACCTGGGACCTTCGAGCCGTTGGTCTACCGCCGCAGACCGCACGACTACCCGGCTGGCATCGTAGGGTATAAAATGTGGATTATGGCAACCAGGAAAGATAGATCAAAATTTGTATTGTGGAACTTGGTGTGTAAGGAGACTGGGGTATCGGGTTTGTTGATAGTGCAAAAGTGACGATGGTTGTTAATACGAAAATTCAGAGCACCACCTGTTTTTCCCACATAAAAGCATCACAGAACGTGCAGGTTAGGATGTGTATAACATTAGAGGTGTGGCATGTACCCTTGGGATTTAGGGTTTACCGGCCATTAGCAGTATTGATAGTGACTATGGGAGAAGTGATGAAAATGGAGCAGGTCTTAAATCTGTGTCTCATGCATGCATGGGCGCTGCTTTGCGGTGGTGGCGAGGAAGGATTCGTACGGACTAAGATGTTTCTAAGATTAGGTGGATGCTGAAAAACCCAAATATCGCAAGTACTCTACATATTAGTGTTTAAGTGTGTATCTTCGCCTATGGAACAAGAGCTGTAAGTATATTCCTGTCTTCTTATCAATTTACCTTATGATAAATTATATATAGATACGATTCTCACCAGAACTGGACGACCAATTCTGGCCCCTCCCCGCAAACCTAACAAGTGCAATAGACCCCGCTGCAAAACCTGTCCTATTTTTGATTCCAGTCCTTCCTTCATACATCCTGTTATTCACAAGACGTACTCTTTCAGACACTCCGGTAGTTGCATATCTTCCAAATTCGTTTATCTCCTACTCTGTTACCTATGTTCCGCCTTCTACGTTGGCGAAACTCAAACTCCTCTAACAATCCGCATCAACAACCATCGCTACTCCTCCAATTCATAACTTCCGCACCTCCCCATACCTGAACGCACTTCTTATCACGGCTGCACCTTTGACGAAACCTTTCGAGTCAGAATCCTGAAAGTCCTGAACCGTGACACCTGCCACAGTAAGAAAGAGGTGGAAGCAGACGTACATCTTAATTTTTTCCGGCAACCATGAACCCGGCCTCAACTGCCTGTAACTCCTTGCAACGCAGTGCCGTCTTCTTCTTCCTTTTACTTCATTGTTCCGTCTCTAGTTGCACTTTTATTTTGTTCTATCTTTCTATAATTTTTCTGTGTTCTAACCCTTCATCATTACTGTTATTTTTATTATCATTCCCCCCTCCGATTCTTTACCCTCCTATTTCTTCAGAAAGCCCCTTACTTGCTCCTAGTAACCTTTGCATTTTCTTCTCCACGTGCTGTTTTCTCCGACGCATCTAGTCATTTTCCCGCCTCCATAACCTGGCCTCACTGTTACCCGGCATCATTGGCAAAATGGCGTTTCCTTAACACCACTTCCGCACCTGTCCGCTCTGTCCATTTTCCTTCGTTCCAGTAGAAAACGCAATTGCGAAACGTACTTATTTTCTGTAGTGTTTGTGAAGTTCGTGGGCTCCTATCTCAAGATTTCACTATTTAGATATATAATTAGCACAGAGGAAAGCCGGGAGGGCAATTTAAGGTAAATTTATCAGGAAAATACTTATAGCTTATGTGTTTCGTATTAGATCACACACATATTCACCAGTGGCGTCTCGTGTGCTTGATAGGCGGTAGTTCACAACTAGTGATTCCGCCCGACTCCGCTCCCACAAAAAAAATTCTCGAGTGTACCCCAACTATAAATTTTACGCTAAAATCAAGGATGTTCTAATAGAGGATTTGCCATTTCCTCAAGAACATGAAGCTAAAGGTCACAGCTAAGTCCCGCCCAGTTAGTCCCCTTACTCCAATCAAAGACAATGTTTTCGGCTAATTGCTGCAAGCTCTGTAGTTGTCTGCTAACCAATCAGCTGCGTCGCCTTGGTCGACGCTCAAATGTTTTTTCGGCTTCACACTCTCGCTGGACATGAGATAGCAATAAGTCAATTCTCTGTTAGAAAACATCCTTGGGTAAAATAGATAGAAACCGTACA
Source organism: Lepisma saccharinum (assembly GCA_022664845.1). NCBI lineage: Eukaryota > Metazoa > Arthropoda > Insecta > Zygentoma > Lepismatidae > Lepisma > Lepisma saccharinum. Next base: position 28,217 of record JAGDQP010011181.1, read on the forward strand.
AAAGTATTGTTACACCCTCCCAAAGTCCCAATTTTTACTTTAATCCTCAAAAACTGAAAATCCTGGCAGAATCTCTTCCCCAAAGCACAACGAAGAAAGTACAAGAGCAAGAATAACATCGTTCGGTAGTTTGATATTCTCAATGTGCTAAGTAGAGAATAGAACTATAGCTCTCCATAACTTATTTACGTTATGTAAAGGGTTAAGAAATCATCTCTCTTTTTTGAAGTACCCAAGTTCAAAAACTCGACAGTGCAGCGATGAATGTATCTCAGAGCAGTTTTTCACGAGAGTAAGTCATTGAAAATTGACGGGATAATTGAAAATCGCCTTTCACAGTACTAAAATATATATCGTACTAATCGCACGCGCACACACACAAATTAAAAAATAATAAGACATTGCATATATCCTTCTTACCTTTATTTGTATATAAAGTCAATTCTTCTGTTTTTCTGGACAGCAAATTTACCTATAAAAATTATTAATTCTTTGGTTGAAATTAAAAACCAAAAACTCAATATTTTTCAGTCTTCAGATCTCGTGTTTTAGCGCTTTTAGGTATGAAGAGGTTAGGAGTAGCCTCTTTGCCATAAATTCCTTCCTTAAAGTTTGTTAAGTGCAAAAGTCTGCTATCTTATTATGCATTGGAATGTATTGAAAAATACATGTTTTATAAAATGCCTCCTTTTGTATTTATAAATCTTTAATAGCCAAACGAACAAATCAGTTTCGAAAATCCCTTCAATCTCTCACACGACTTTCGCAATGCTGCATACTACACGATACTGTTCATTACCTCTTGGTTTATAACTGATGCTGAAACTAAAATAATTTTATGTAAATAGAGATGCAACATTATGTTATTTTCGCGTTTAATATATTTGTCCATAAACTATTTATTGTGTATTTTGCGATTCTGGTATGTAATAAACGATTATATACCAGAATATTTGATTACATTTTAAACACGAGAACATGTGGAAAAGTCAAGGAGAGTTAACAACAGTGGTTACTCCTGTTCTCCTGCCATCTTCGTTCACTCTAGGATTGTGCACGCCGAGGTCCCATATACACAATGTTATAAGTTAGGCCTAACGCCAGTTAAGCGCATATGGGGCAACGCGTTCACAAAAGAAATGTGAACGTGAAACAAATTGGATAGTACCCACAACTTGATAAAGGAACTGTATACTTATGCCTCAGTGTAACAATTTAAAATATGATATATTTTTAAATCTCTCGATAAGAAACATAATATGAAACGAAAATATACTAATAATAAAATTCTAAAATAGTTGGCAGTTCACGTGATCCTGTGAACGTCGAAACGCGACGTCACTGATATTCACATATATAAAAGTCACTACGATATTTCGTGCACACAGTTGCACGTATTCATGTGCAGAGGAGAAGAGCGAAGTGCACGTGTTCACAAAGTACAAGATTGAAGAGACAGTGGCGGCACGTAGCGGACGGTGCTTCAAACTTGGAGAACAACTGACTGCTGTAGCGCGTAGATTTCCGGAGCTTGGAACAAAAATAACTGTATAGCGTGTAAGTACAGGGTGGGATCGTGGATGGAAATGTGTTGAAAATGAAGAGCAAACGGGAAGTTTAGAGTTATTGAAGGTTAAAGTCAGGATATATTTTCGCGAATAAACCATGAATAAAGGCACTCTCCCACAGACAGCGTGTTGAGGTGCAGGTCGTAAGGGGTAAAAGATGAATTATGGCAACCAGGAAAGATAGATCAAAATTGGTATTGTGGGACTCGGTGTGCAAGGAGAGTGGGGCATCCGGTTTGTTGATAGTACAGAAGTGACGATGGTTATTAATTCGAATGTTAAGAGCACAACTTGTTTCCCCACTTGAAAGGCATCACAGAAGGAAACAACAGCTTTCCTTCTTAACCTGGCCAACCTAGTTCTCACATGTAACAACTTCACCTTTGACGACAAACACTACCTTCAGATCCGAGGCATAGCCATGGGTACGAGAATGGCACCTTCTTATGCTAATCTGTTTATGGGCGAACTCGAACATGATTTCCTGCAAACTCAACCTTTAACCCCTCTACTCTGGGTAAGATTCTTGGACGATATAATGATGCTATGGACTCATGGTGAAACCAGTCTCAAGACATTCCTAGAACAACTGAACCAATTCCGTGTTGTCCAGTTCACCTGGTCCATTTCCGACAAAAGAGTAACATTCCTTGACGTAGACATCACCTTAGAAAACAACATTCTGACCACTTCCGTTCACATAAAACCCACCAACCATACGCAATATTTACACTACTCAAGTTCCCATAAAGCGATTCCTTTCTCCCTTGCCCTCAGAGGACAACGCCTGAATTCCACCACCTCTGCTGCTGAAACTTACAACCAACGCCTCCAGGAGGCTCTAGTCAACCGAGGCTACCGTTCTAACCTTGTAACCAAACAGATCCGCCGTGCATCCTCACACACTCAACCCACTCAAAAATCCAACCCACCGGCTCTAATCACCCAGTTCCAT
>JAGDQP010011181.1:36268-53725 GCA_022664845.1 Lepisma saccharinum
CCCCATATACACAATGTTATAAGTTAGGCCTAACGCCAGTTAAGCGCATATGGGGCAACGCGTTCACAAAAGAAATGTGAACGTGAAACAAATTGGATAGTACCCACAACTTGATAAAGGAACTGTATACTTATGCCTCAGTGTAACAATTTAAAATATGATATATTTTTAAATCTCTCGATAAGAAACATAATATGAAACGAAAATATACTAATAATAAAATTCTAAAATAGTTGGCAGTTCACGTGATCCTGTGAACGTCGAAACGCGACGTCACTGATATTCACATATATAAAAGTCACTACGATATTTCGTGCACACAGTTGCACGTATTCATGTGCAGAGGAGGAGAGCGAAGTGCACGTGTTCACAAAGTACAAGATTGAAGAGACAGTGGCGGCACGTAGCGGACGGTGCTTCAAACTTGGAGAACAACTGACTGCTGTAGCGCGTAGATTTCCGGAGCTTGGAACAAAAATAACTGTATAGCGTGTAAGTACAGGGTGGGATCGTGGATGGAAATGTGTTGAAAATGAAGAGCAAACGGGAAGTTTAGAGTTATTGAAGGTTAAAGTCAGGATATATTTTCGCGAATAAACCATGAATAAAGGCACTCTCCCACAGACAGCGTGTTGAGGTGCAGGTCGTAAGGGGTAAAAGATGAATTATGGCAACCAGGAAAGATAGATCAAAATTGGTATTGTGGGACTCGGTGTGCAAGGAGAGTGGGGCATCCGGTTTGTTGATAGTACAGAAGTGACGATGGTTATTAATTCGAATGTTAAGAGCACAACTTGTTTCCCCACTTGAAAGGCATCACAGAAGGAAACAACAGCTTTCCTTCTTAACCTGGCCAACCTAGTTCTCACATGTAACAACTTCACCTTTGACGACAAACACTACCTTCAGATCCGAGGCATAGCCATGGGTACGAGAATGGCACCTTCTTATGCTAATCTGTTTATGGGCGAACTCGAACATGATTTCCTGCAAACTCAACCTTTAACCCCTCTACTCTGGGTAAGATTCTTGGACGATATAATGATGCTATGGACTCATGGTGAAACCAGTCTCAAGACATTCCTAGAACAACTGAACCAATTCCGTGTTGTCCAGTTCACCTGGTCCATTTCCGACAAAAGAGTAACATTCCTTGACGTAGACATCACCTTAGAAAACAACATTCTGACCACTTCCGTTCACATAAAACCCACCAACCATACGCAATATTTACACTACTCAAGTTCCCATAAAGCGATTCCTTTCTCCCTTGCCCTCAGAGGACAACGCCTGAATTCCACCACCTCTGCTGCTGAAACTTACAACCAACGCCTCCAGGAGGCTCTAGTCAACCGAGGCTACCGTTCTAACCTTGTAACCAAACAGATCCGCCGTGCATCCTCACACACTCAACCCACTCAAAAATCCAACCCACCGGCTCTAATCACCCAGTTCCATTATAAACTAAACAAGGTCAAACAAATCCTACACTCTAATTTCCACATTCTCCAATCTGACCCAGACACAAGATCAATATTCCCCACCAAACGTAGATTAGTTTTTCAACATCCACCTAATCTTAGAAACATCTTGGTCCGTACGAATCCCTCCTTACCACCACACCAAACCGGCGCACAGACATGCCAGAGACCCAGATGTAAGGTCTGCTCCATTTTCATCACTTCTCCCACAATCACTATCAATACTGCTAATGGTCAGTACACCCTCAATCCCAAGGGTACATGCCACACCTCTAATGTTACGTATATACATCCTAACCTGCAAGTTCTGTGATGTCTTTTATGTGGGGGAATCAAGTTGTGCTCTTAACATTCGAATTAATAACCATCGTCACTTCTGTACCATCAACAAACCGGATGCCCCAGTTTCCTTGCACACCGAGTCCCACAATACCAATTTTGATCTATCTTTCTTGGTTGCCATAATCCACATCTCAACACCTCAACACGCCGTCTGTGGGAGAATGCCTTTATTCACGGTTTGAGCGCGAAAATAAAACCTGGCCTTAACCTTCAATAACTCTAAGCTCCCCTTTTCCTCTGCATTTTCAACACATTTCGACCCACGATCCCACCTTGTACTTACACGCTATACAGTTATTATTATTTCAAGTTCCGGATATCTACGCGCTACAGCAGTCAGTTGTTCTCCAGGTTTGATGTTTTGTCCGCTACGTGTCGCCACTGTCTCTTCAAACTTGTACTTTGTGAACACGTGAACTTCGCTATCTTCCTCTCTACTTGAAAAAGTGTGAATACACGAAATATAGTGACTTTTTTTGTGTGTACATGTGAATATATGTGATCTAGTGCGTTAGTAAGCTGTAAGTAATCCTTTTTTCTCCTTCATTTGCCTAAAATTTACCTTAAATTGCATTCCCGGCTTTCCTTTGTACTAGTTATATATATATAAACCTCTTTAACAAATCCGTTTGAACCAGGAAGATACGTAAAATAGCATCTAAATTTACTTTAAGAGAGCTACCATTTTAAGTTCAAATCATAGTTTTGATTACTGCATCCAGCATGACGTAATTCATTCTTGTGTGAAAACATTTTCATAATAATCATCCCAATCAAAAGCTGAACAAATTCCCAAATCAAAGCATTAATAATTTCTTCAAAACAGGAAAATTCAATTATATCTTTCAAATATAAAACCCCTATATTGAAAGTATTATCTGTACTAAACTCGTAAAATAACTTCAATAATGTTGATGGAAGCATGTAACGCATCCAGCTAAGGAAGTTAAATTTCACAGAATCGAATTAAGTGCAGAATCGGTAAATGCATAATTGTAATGACGGTAGAAGCGAAATGTTTATATACGAAAAAAAAGGACGTTCCGTCTGCTTTTAAAATGGGACAACATTTTTCAGCTTAAAATACGGGATATCTCGTATAGTACGGATCACCTGGCAACTATACCTTCAATGGCTGCACTTCCGATCGCATCGATCCCATACAACAGAGATAGTGACGATTGAATGTGAGAAGAGTCATTTCATCTACTTATTTCCGAATAATTTGGTGATAAGTAAATCTGCTTGTTCGTAGTTTTAATATGAAAAGTACTGCCCATAGTACTGCTCTCCAATGGCTGGTGTATGATTGATTGACTTTTTTTTTATAATTAAAGGATTCCCGTTTTATTCTCGCTGAGAATACCTGAACGTAGTGATTCGGAGTCCGCTTCAAACTGTATGTCGTTTGAGTGTACCTTTGTTCGATAGAATTGAATTTATTTATTGTCCTTTGGGCATCTATTGCCCAGGCCAGCATGGAGGTAGGAGAAAGGATACAGGAAGTAGTCTACCAGGGCCTACGTTGAAGGGATCAATATGGCATTTGCCTGGTGCGACTGAGGAAACTCTGGAAAAACCTCAGTCAGGATGGTCGGCCGCTGGTATCAAACCCAGGATCTCCCAAACGCGAAGACAACACTCTACCAACTGATCTACAGCCGCTTCGATCCTGTAGACCCAGAAGGTTGAATGGGAAAACATGATCGGTTTACATTGCCCAGAGACCCTCGGGTCGTTAACGTGCTTCTGGACAGAATACCAACTATCATTATCATCAGTTTGAAAATCTTATTTGTAATAGTATATTGTGGTTGTAATATCATTTTCCTAAAGTGTTAGAGGAGTAACTAGCAATAATACACCAGTGTAATGCACAATAATTCCCTGTTTTCATTTAATTTTGTATAGAAATAGCGTGACGATCTAAATTTTAATATGTAGTAAAACCAGTTAGAACACGTTTTAAAGAGAGAAAAGTTGAAGCTTAAACTTTTTATGAGTACAGATTTTGTATTTTTTGAACTTGTATTTTCTATACTTGAACTTGAATTTTCGATATTGTATTGATTTCGATAAATAATAATGTAGAAATATTTGTGTGTATGTTATTGCCTAAATATGGTGAGTGGAATACGTTTTATATATATTTATTTATATTTATATTTACAGAGATGGTCAAAGGAACACCAGATGATGCAGAATCTAATAATTCGGAAACAAAGCATTCTGATTCTGGAGAAACGCCAGTGGGAGAGTCTTTGGTGACTCAAGGGACGGTTTGCGAGCCAAACTCCAACCTGACACAAAGTTCAACTTCCGCGAAACCTGAGGGCTCAAGAGAAAGTGAACAGAGAGAAAGCCAGCAACAACCTACGAAGGAAGATGACGATACGTCAGCCACAGTACGTAATGTTCGTGTAATTAAGTGTAAATTTCATATTCGCAAATGATTTCTAACATATTCTAACATTGAGACACTTAATTATATTTTCACTATCTAAAAGCATGTGAACGTCTTTCTCAAATAAATCAGGAACTGGTGAAGGCAGTGATTTCCAATTATGCAGGCATACACTTAAGATACACAAAAACATTTTGTAGAATTATTCTTACATTTTCTTATTTATAACATAAATATGGCAACAGGTGGCCATATTGTTTCTTTTTTCAGCGAGGTTCGCTGTTATGCTAGTAGAGAGGAACAGAATATTACGATAAGGAGAGTAATGTCCCCCTCCCTTTTTCCCCGAGGGTCGTCGTCTTTCCACCTCTCTCTGCTCTGCCGCTTTCTTTCACCCTCTTGACTGAGGGAAGATGATTTTTTCTTCTACATCTGGATTACTTCATTAACTGTTAGTGTTTTTTAAGGATGGTTAGAAGTAGGTGTAAGGTTTTCATTGAGCAGTAGAAAGGACTGAGGTTTTTCTTTCTTAGTTTTCACTTTCGTTGAAAAAGAAAATCACCCGTAAAAAGATCTGTGGTATAAAAGATCATCAAGTGTCTTGATTTATTTTTATTGTATTCTTGGCAGTATTTAGACCTGTATCAGCAATCAAAGTCCTCACTGTTTTAGAAAGGAAACGACCGAGACTTCTTACCGACTTTATCCTGCTTGCACTAGAAAATCGTGGAGAAACTAGTTTTAGGTCACACATGACAGTAGTCTATTAGATGCCTTTGTATTAGATGAGTCTCTGTCATTCATCATACTTCCTTCCCGGATTTTCATATTTAGGCCTTTCCGCGGGAATTCTAAAAACGAGGAGTAAATTTGTACTACGAAAGATAGTTGAAATATATACAAAAAATGCCGCTTCCGTGACTGAACTCAAACGCAGATCTCTGTTTCCGGGTGGTGTTTTAACTAAAAGTCTTGGCATGTAGTACAGTGCCTTGATTTCAACACCAGCACTGAGGCGCGAGGAATCCAATATACACGAAAACATAAAAGTGGTATGTAATGGTTGATGGTACAAAGAAAAAGAGAAATATGGAAAAGCAATATGATGACCTCTAAATATAAAATTTCAGTTGATGAAACCACATGCTGTCTGCAAACCATGCAGCCAAGCAGGCAATCTGAGAAACAACATTTTTCTAAACTAAACTAAACCACTTGGGTTGTCTGATAGTTCATGTAGCCTGTCAAGCGTCTTTCCCTCACCGACGCGAAAGTAAACCCAATGACTAACAATTGCCGATTCAACTTCGCGGCCTGGGTCCGCTTTTTATTTATCGAATTAGATCTTGTGATGTTTTAAACTGTGGGATAATATTTTTTTGTGAAGATTCTCCGAAATCGGAGGATTGAAAGTTTATATTGAATATATTTTGAATGTAATATTGATTATTTTCCTTTAGCCCGGTTCTCTAGTGCACAACTTCTCTAGGAAATTACACAATATTTTCAAAATGATTTACGGAAATCACGTTCAAGGGCTCAAGTCGTGAAGTGACTTGTGCACGGCGTTCTGCTTTTTTTATGAATACATGAATTTTAGAAGACCTTTGATTTTCTAAACTTCAAAAGGTACCGGAAAAACTACCAGGTTTCCAGCGACCGGAAAAACTGGAAATTTCCATTAAATCCCGGCGCATTTTGTGGCAGCGAAATTCTTGCTCTTGGAAAGGCGAGTCCTTTCGCCAGAATGAGGCCTAGCAGTCTTATTATTTAAGTACTGTAGAGGCCTTTGCGCCTAATTCCGCAGCTACGCACTCTTTGAGGTATTCTTATCAAAGAAAAATGACGGCGGTGGTGGAGTCCTGTAAAGAACAGTTCGAAGACTAATTGCGATTGTCAACATTTGATTGAAAGTTTGATTTATACAACCGTTTGTAGACAACTTTTAACTCAGGCACTACCTACTAATTTCGACAGAAATAGGGATCGATTGGATCATTTGGGAGCCCAAATTGTTGCAGCAATGGAAGTGATGTTTTAAGGTGTGTTACGAAGTTGATTTTAAAACTCTCATGGAAACGCACCAGTGAAAAGAAGGTTCTCTATAAACATGAATGTATTATAGATCATATTATAATACAAACTGATTTCTTCCCTGAATACAAACACTTTTTTTCTGCTGTGATAGTTTGTTTTTAGTAACAGAAAAATTGCTCGGCTAATACTTCTCTTTGTCATGGCTAACACAGAAATCAATAAATGTAGAGCGCCCCCTTCCTTCCGTGTGTTAACAAACCTGAAATTTCGGTTTAGGATTTCATTGGCCACCCTGTTCTAGAAATGTGAAAATCTGTACATACAATTTTGGCAGAGAATTCATGTACTGGGAAAAAATTTGTATCCTTCCAGGAAAATTTCCACTGCCCAACATGCAGTATAAAATTTCCACTGCCCGACAATTTGGCATCATAATGCTGGGTCAGCACCGAAATTGGTAACTGCATCTGGATTTTTGGGGACCGCCTACACCAAAGCTTTAACCACTGGTCAAAGTAGGAGCTCATAACATTTTTTAAAATCATTTATTATACCTAAATGTGAAACCAAAAGAGCACAATGTTTATTTATTGCGATCTTAGTACCCAGAAGGCCAGAAACTGAGAATTAGAAAAGCACAACATACATTTCACTGTATCTTGAATAACACACTGATAATCAGATAAGTATAGTACCGACGAGGTAGAGCAGTCGGTAGAGTGCTCAACTTGTAATCGGGAGGACCCGAATTCGATTCTTGGTGCCGGCCATCTGACTCAGGCCTTCCTCAGATGGGGGCTCGAAAAAATCGAAAAATTGACGACGCTTTTGTGGTAGTGCGAAAAGTTGTTCCCTGTGCGAAATTTCAGAACCCTGGAATATCTTCTATTCTGGCTGGGCGGTTTGAAATTTTGAAAATTCGGTTTAAAAAAAAAATGTAATTTTTTAAAAATTTATAGTGCCTTTCGCGGTAGTGAGGAAAAGTTATGTTCCTGTGTAAAATTGCTGAACCCTGGGATAATATCTTCTGTTTAGGCAGGGGGTCTGAAATTTCTAAAATTCTGGGGGAAAACGCAAAAGATATACAATTTTATAATTTCTTAAAATATTACACTAATCACAGTGTCTTTCTCGGTACCGTAAACCAGAGTTACTTAGACCCTGGGGGGTTACTTGAATCCAAAATATTAAAGTGATTTAAGTCGTTCCTGGTACTGGTTTATTGAAATATTCGACGTAGTTCTTAGTACGTCGCCGATGAGCTAAGAACTACGTCGAATATTTCAATAAATCAGTACCAGGAACGACTTAAATCACTTTAACATTTTGAGTTCAAGTAACCTCCCAGGGTCCAAGTAACCCTGGTTTACTGTAGTTGCACCTAAATATATTTAATTACTGTGCAAAATTTCAAAACCGTGGGATAATATCTTCTGTTCTGGCAATGGGACTGAAATTTCATAAAATCCCACCCTCCAAAATATAGTTTCTTTGTATTGAGAGAAGCGCACCGTTTTATATATCTAAAGTAATTAAGTTTAAGGTTCTGTATTTGGTCCTTACTTTGATGGCCGACTTGACAAAACATTGTGAAGAGAAAAGCATGGCAAGAAGTGCCACCAGAGAACAATAATAGAAGAACATTATTCTCTTGTGAAAAACCTTATTTCGAGTTACGTAGCTCACGTTACACCTAACTCTAGATCTATTCTAGACATTTCGGAAAGCATTTACAAATATGTCACATCTGAGGTGCCCGGGGGTTTCAACAGCGTTCTTGTGCTTGGTTATAATGGGACACCTGTGAACACAGGATGATACAATGGAGTGCTGTGTCGCCTTGATTTGAAGTTAGGAAAATCTGTTCAATGGGCTGTTTGTCTCCTTCATTTCACTGAATTACCCCTACGCCACTTGTTCTATTTCCTCGATGGCACCACGTTGGACCCATCATCTTACTCTGGCATCATTGGGAAATCTTTAAACAACTTCGAATTGCTTCCGTTGGTAACATTTGAGCCAATTACCTGTGCACTTCCTGCGATTGATTCATCCATTCTGAGTAAGGATCAAAAGTATCTGATGGGTATTGCTCTAGCGGTTTCCTCAGGAACCTGCCCTATAGATTTAGCTATACGTGATCCAGGGTGCGTTAACTTGTACCGCTGGGTGACAACAGCGAAAAGGAGTGTAAGTTACCACAACGAGACCTTCGCAGAGCTTGAGCACCATAGTGGAGTTCATTAAGAGGGTGTATGTGCCATTATGGTTCTGCATCAAAGTAGAACACTCAATAAGGGATGGAGCTCGACACGTTCACCAATTCATTATGACTTGGATAATATTCACCTGAACGTGATTTCGTGGAATGCTTTCTTCGCATCTCCAGACGACATTCCGATTACAATGTTGACCGATGAAAGGGCGCATATTAGGACCCTTGTAGTTTGAAGAGTCATAAAAACCAGAGAAGTTGAAGCATCAGGTGGAGCTGTTGGTGTTAGAAAATTCAGCATTCCTATGATTGACTGGCAGGCAGCAAAAGTGACCGCACCACTAGTCTTGAATAACATAGCAACCGAAGATTTGCAAACCATGCTGCAGGCAGAGGTTCCAGTTGACTGGATGTCACTTCCCATTCCACGCCCAAGCTGTGGAAAGAACTGTACAACTTGTTACGGAGGCCTCCAGTAAAGTCTGCGGTCACGAAAACCGGGACGGCTTCATTCGCTCTACCTTGAAATTAAGAAAGAGTATGCCATCATTCAGGTTCAAGGGTCGGTATAAAATGTAAGACCTTACGTATGATAGTTGTATAATGTATACAGCAGTATAAGCTTATTTTTCAGTTTATTGAAACATGAACACTGTAATTTGTAAGGTCTTAATATAAATTAAACGTTTTAAAATTAATCACTTTGTAGATATAAAATGGTGCAACTGCATGGCTGCACGAGTTCTGAACCCAAAAGTCGGCACGAGCAAGATATTTCCGGGATCCACACGTAGGGGAGAAAATAAAGTCTGACAAAAATGTTCGTAAGTTACAGAAATTTTTCACTTACAGAAAGTATTCGAAGACTACGATGTAAGCAGTGTACTTTATTTCCTCATTTTTTGGCTCTTGCCGAAACTGACCAGATTACCAAAACCAGCTTCTTTTGACTTACTTTCTCACTTCCCGTCTTCTTCTAAGTCTACAGTTGTCAGGTTTATTTCTTGTGGTGGATTTCATTATATGCATTAGAGTGGTTGAGAGTTTAAACTGATCAGTCTATTGTTCGGTTAGAACGTAAACCTCAACAGATCTAAACAATCATATTAGTTAACTTCATTGTGGATTCAACATTTCTTAATATTGAATTGAATTTATTTATGGCTTATAGGCATCAGGGTGGAATAGGGTAGGGGAAAGGATGCGGAAAGAAGTTGGCAAGGCTTAAACTTAAGATGTCGTACCGGCATTTGCCTGGTGTTACTGAGGATAAAACCTGGAGAAATCTTAGTCTGGGTGGTCGGTTGCTGGGATCGAACCGAGGACCTTCCTAATTTTCTACCAACTAAGCTCGCTTCAGCGAAAACAGGCATATTACGAGCTGCTCGTGTATTTAACAAATGCCGACCAAGGTAGTCGTGTGGATTAAGGTGCTAGACTAACGTTTCCAAGGTTCCGGATATGAATCTCGGCTGGGGAATTTGTTTGTGGATTTTAGAAACTTAGGAGCTAGGACAACCGAGACGGGCCGAAGTCAATGTATTGGGTTGGTGCGAATGAAATGACCGCTTTGACGTCTAGTAACACAATACAGGGATCGACTGAGTTCACGCATCCAACATCACAAACTCTGTATACGTCCAGCAAACAGGCTGGGGTGCCCAGACAGGCATGAGGCAGTATGTTGTTGAACAGGGTCGTATTAATGTGCACCATGAAGAACAGAATTGCGAGTGATTTTTCTTCATGAATTAAAACTGGGACATTCTGCACAGCAATTCGCAAAAACATTAACAGCGCATTTGGAACAGGAATGGCGAATGAACGCACCAATCACCGTTGGTTTGTCAAATTTCGGTCCGGTGACACAACATTGCAAAACGAACCCTATGGGCACCGACCAACATCATGTTCGGATGAGCTGCTCAGGAACACCGTGGAAGCGGTCCTTCGGAAAAGTGTTCGTGCCATTGCAGACGAGTTAAGCATACTCCATACCACTGTTAGTCGGCGGCTCCGTGTGAGCGGTAAGGTGAAAAAGTTGGACCCATGGGTACTACATGAGTTGACAGCGGCCAACAAGAATCGCCGTCTGGAGGCGTGCATTTCTCTGAGTGTAAGGAATAAGCGGGAAGATTTCCTGCATCGGATTGTCACTTCAGATGAAAAATGAACTGCTATGTCAATCGTAAACGTTCAGAACAATGGTTAGATCGTGATCATCGTCCAGAACGGTGTCCCAAACCACCTCTTCAACCACGGAAGGTGTTGTTGCTAGTATGGTGGTCTACGGTGGGAATGATCCATTATGTCTTTCTCAGGCGAGGTGAAACAATCACTCGTTACAGTTCTGAACTCCATAAAATGCACCATAGACTTGTCCGCAAGCAATGGTGTCCTCACGTTGATGACAATGCCCGTCGCGCAAAGAACGGTGCAGGTTCTCCATGAGTTGCGGTATGAAACCCTTCCTCACCCGCCGTATTCCCCCGATCTCTCTCCCACTGACTACCTACCACCTCTTCCGGCATCTCGATCACTTATTGGCAGGGAAGACCTTCCCTTATGATTAGGCGGTGCAACATGCTGTTGAGAATTTAATCGCATCGCAGACTCCAGACTTGTTTCGCCACAGAATCCAATCGTTGGCCGAGCGATGGTAACAGTGTGTGGATGCAGACGACGAATACTTCGATTAACCAGGTAATGTAGTTAAAAATTTTCTTTGCCTTTGAACATGACGCACCTGCGGCGGACATTTCATTTGCACATACTAAATAAACAGTATATATAAAAATGAACGTACGCGTGTATGTATGTATGTTCCAACATAACTCTGGAACGCCTGGAACAATTTCAACCAAACTTGGTACACACATCACTTACTATATATATATATATTTGGACAAAAAAATCTAAAACATTTGAAAAAGTGTGAAAATCATACCTAGTATGGTGTGGAGCCTCCTTTTGCGTCTAAAACAGCTTGGATCCGACGTGGAATGGACGTATACAGCTCCTGAATCGTGGTGTGTGGAATGTTGTACCATTCTTCCTCCAAAACATGCTCCAGTTCCTTAAGGGATGATGGTGGAGGGTAATGAGACCGAACACGCCTGTCTAACACAGACCACAATGGCTCAATGATGTTCAGATCTGGTGATTGTGGGACCCAGGGGAGGTGTGATAGCTCCTGGTCATGCTCCTCTAACCATGATTGCACCGTTTTTGCAGCGTGACAGGGTGCCAAATCATCTTGGTAGATGCCATCACCATCCGGGAACAATGTGTGGGCCATGGGTAGAACCTGGTCCCCCAAAATGGCCTCATACGCCTTAGCATTCATCATTCCATGCAGGGCTATGATGGGACCTGCAGAAAACCATGATATCACTGCCCATACTGTAACAGAACCACCCCCATGCTTTACAGTTGGGCGCAGACAGTCTGGATCATAGGCCTGCGACGGTGTTCTCCATACGTAAACACGACCGGTTGTTGGAAACAAGGTGTAGGTCGATTCATCGGAATACATTACGTGTTTCCACTGATCAAGCGTCCACTCCTTGTGGTCCTTGCACCACTGGATACGCCGCTTCGCATTTACTGCTGTGACCAGAGGTTTGGCGATCGCGGCCCTGCCATGAATTTTCATTTTATGAAGTTCCCGTCGCACTGTTTTTGATGAAACCGGGTTCTGTAGGCCGGAATTGAGTTCAGACGTAATTTTCATTGCAGTGGTCGTCTTTTTAGCTGCTACAATCCGTTTTAATGCCCTCCTGTCCCTATCGGACAGGATTGTCTTTCGACCACTGTTGTGCTTTGCAGGCGTTGTTTGCCCATGCATTGTGTATGCCCTCGTGACATTGAACACAGTACCTGTCGATACCCCTACAATGGTCGCCACTGTTGTCACTGAAGCTCCAACCAGACGGGCACCAACGTTCATGCCTCTTTGGAAGTCTGTCAGGTCGCCCATTTTACCGCACCACTTGCACACCACGACACTCACAGGTGAACTGGGTACTGCTGACGGAAGAGGAAGGTCCACATGACACATTGAAAACAAAACACGATCGGCAACCGCAACACGTGGTGTACAATGGCGGGCCACACTTACGTGTCCTGTATGACGTGTTTTTAGATTTTTTTGTACAACCCCTGTATATATATAACTGTGGAGGTGGAAAGGAGATGACATGAAAAATAAATGAAAACGATCAGTGTTAGTGTCGAATCCATAGTTTTCGGGTCGCTGAGTTGATTAGTGACATTCCCGATGCCGTTTAAGTCCAAGCTCAGCCCCCATCGGCATGGGGGTGATAGAAGTGAGGTTGTAATGTAGAAGTGAGGGGTGACATGTAAAAATAATCTAAAAATGACGGATATTAGTATGAATCCATAGTTTGCAGGGTCGCTGAGATGAATAGTGACACTCCTGATGCCCTGTATGTCGAAGTTTAGGCCCTGTCGGCATAGGAGATGATAGGAGTGGGTGGGTTACATGATAAAATAATCGAAAACTATCGATATTAGTGCCGAATCCATAGTTTTCGGTGTCTCTGAGATGAATAGTAACACTCACGATTCCGTTTAAGTTCAAGTTCAGCTCCTATCGGCCTGAGGGTGATAAGGAGTGAAAAAAAAATGTCCAAAATGACATAGATAGAATTCATCCCTTTTATTGTAGAAGATTGGGACAAATAAATGCCCGGGCAACGCCTGGTAATCAGCTAAGTAGTTACTAAAAATGGCCAAAAAAATACAAAGTTTCTTAAGCATTTAACAAAGAAAAAGGAAAGAAACAGATTATATATACCGTATATTTAATAAAGAAGAAAACAGTTTTCACAGTTTAGAAGCGCTTCACAATTAATATTTGCTTTTGTTAACATATGTTGCGAAATGGCCTTGTATTTTATACCCTTTTCAATTCGTAGTAGTATCTGAGGTTTAAAAAGATTCAAAAGAGCCACAAAATCTTAAGATACAGTAAATACAAGTTATGCAGAATAAAGAAAAACAGAACGAGATTAATACATTTTTCACACTACTGACAACATCTAGTGCTCATCGAATATATATATATATATCATTCTGATATTCGATATTCCTGATTATGATATTTTGAACATCATTATCCCGAACTTGCCTGGGAACTACACAGGAGCGACACCGTTAAATGGTCTGGGGGTAATGTTTCACAAAAGAAAGTCACTTGTGCGGCATCTCTTTTTCCATACCACTGTACTCAGAGGAACAAAGTCCCATGCATATGTAAACGTTCATTCTGTATGCTGGGGGAGGTAAAGGTATCTGGGTATGAAACGTGTATTAAATATGCATAAAATCACACTAGTTCAGCATAAAACTGAATTTTGAAGGAGGGGTTCGGACCTCCACCTTAAATATATTCTTGCCTATTCTTGATTAATGAATCTTTATGCATAAAACCTTGTGTATCTCTTCTTGTTTATCTCCAAAACAATTGATCGTAAGCCGTACGTTCCCGTGATCTGCCGTGCGGGTGGGTTGCACCAAAATGTATTTCGTGCTATGCTGTACGTACTGTAAGGCTTCAATTAAATGGTTGAGAAAGTATTTTATAAATGTTGGTAGAATGTTTATGTAACACAGATGAGACTAATTAAGAAAATAATATACGAAACCGAAATATCGAACTTAATTTCGAGATATCGAAGCTTCAGTATATCGAATATCAACAAATTTCAATATCGAAGTTTCGATATATCGAAAATTGGAACACCCTACTTTCGGGGTAAACTTTACTCCTCTCCCCTTGTGACCCTACTTCCAGATGCGTTTAACTGCACTACAAAACCGGAAAACGTAATCATAAATAAATCAGAGATGGCAGTTGTATACCGACAATCCAACACTTTAAGTTGCGCATAATCATAAATCCAAGATATTAGATTGTATACCTACAGTTCAGTCTCCATGTTCACTGAGATTGACAGTGCATAAGAAGTTTGTGACATGTGCATCGAAAGCCAGACTGAGCTCATTCCCTCCTCTGGTTAATTCTGGCGTCGAAAGTGACCGCATAAACAAAATAAATTAAAGAAAAGAAACTAAACAAAACAAATGTCATTAATATCAATAAGCGATGTTGGTAAATTTGTGTTATAAATAAGAGAATATAAGTGATTTTATTTAGAAGGAATATTAAGTTAAGCAATGTTTTATGTGGGTTGTAAGTGTATGCTACCAAAATTGGAAATTATTGTCTTCATTAGTTTCTGATGTATTTTTTAAAAGGTTTATATAGGGAAAATCTTTCGATATTTCAATGGTGAAGAAGCGCCTTAAGCATGAGCTGCAATGTTTATTTATAGTTTTTTGTGGCTGTCTGTATATAACTTTTTACGTGTGTATAGTGCTTTAAGGAAGTTCCAGTGATGGTACAGATGATGATAGATGCGCAAGTTGTATAATAGACAGGCTAATTGCAAAAAAAAAAAACGATCAGACCTATACACGTTACACCATTTTTTAAAAAAGAAGTTAATGTGCATCTCTCACAAAGTAAACTTGGGGAGGGTACCAGATTTTAATGATCGCCAACTTTTTTTTTTCAGCACTCGCTGTAAAACTCGTTTTCTCGAGAACCATTCAGCCGATTTGTATATATATTTTTTATTTATGCTAAAGTAACGTACCTTACTAGGCACATGTCATATGTGTCAAAAATATGTATCTTCTACCTATAATGAACACTATGATTTATAAATTACGGCCTTTTTAATGATTTAAATGTCTTTTTAATTAAAACGGTGAATGATATCGAAAAGACATTTCTGTTCATTTTGATAAAGCAATTTATTACCTTTAATTTTCCGTTTACAGGAAGAGATTGGATTAAACAATGACCGAGATATCCAAGCGCGTGCTGCACTTTTCTCTGCTGTGCAGTATATGGGATACGTGATACCGTTTGAATTATTACAATAATGAGTGAACAATCATCTTTGCTCTCCCGCTGATTAATATTTCGAAATTATTTCTGATTCATGGGACAAGGTGGGGGGAGGAGATCCCATGGCGTAACTACATTTCATACTCCCATACACCTTGGACAACTCCGGAACTCCTGTACCCTTCCATCACCAGTTCCTTACGTTTCTGGTTCTCATGTTTTTCGCTTTCTACGGAGGTTCTTAAATAGACTCTACTATACCAACTGTCGTTTACACTTACTGTGTTAGATAGGGTTTGCTTGTGCTGTAGCAAGCACAGTTTCTGAATATAACGTAGGTCTTAATTAAATATATTTCACTAGAAAAGGGAAGTACTTTGCTTCCCCTCTCCATTACCCACGGAATCGACGACAATTTCGCACCCTGGTCAGAGCCAGCGTCTGTGATCCCGGTACAAACAAAGAATCCTCTTCACTTTCTCCACTGTTATTGTTAATATCATAAACTTGCTAAAAGCAAAGGACGTCCGTTTTTTCTCTTCTTCTTCTCCCGAGTTGTCTAGAATCGCTAGAGAGAGATTATGACCGATTGCACTTTGGTTAAGGAAATTGAAGATCATAATCAAGGAATATGTGCCCGGATTTCTTGATATGAAAAGTGAATATACCCTCATGAGTCAGCTTTATATCGTCAACTAGAAATCGTTCAATTATAAGAGGAACAAACACACAATAATTCTTCTTCCATGAAAATCATCTGCGGCCACCTCATTGCCAGTAAATAGAAAACAGAGGTTTCCATCAACGAAATCTTAGCTTATCGACAGTTTTGTACCAGAAGATTTCCTCATATGTGCATTTGATGCCAATATTTTTATCACCTGTTGTTGTTGTTCACTTTTTCCATGCATGGTATTAGAAATTTTCAGGAAATCTCCAGAAATATTTTCGAGCTTAAGAAGTGACAGTGGACGTAACCTGGGTCGCACATCTGTCTTCAGCTATGATGGAAACTACTAGAAAAAGAAACATAAGCTCCCCTTCGTCCTTAGTACTTCATAATTTTCTGGCATTTCTGAAGAACTCGCAAAATAGCAAGTTCTTCAGTTTCGTAAGTCCGGAGGTAGAAAAATCAGAATTTGGTTACCATAAAGAAATCTATGTAACAAATGTAAGAGTCATTGTGTCTAACAACACGTAGGAAAGGATGGCATCCGCTAATCAAGAAGAAGCTGATTCCAGATGATCCCTCCATATCCTCGACGCTATTCTGGAAGATTGTAAAATTATTGTAATGCAAACAGTTGATACAAATGGTTTTGTCATCCTTATGGGAATATTTTTTAAATTGTTTTCCAAGCCATCAGAACTAGAACTTTCACTATTATTCAACTCAAATAAAAACAGCATCAATAAGTTCTACCTCGAACTTAGAAAAGAAAATCCAAAGCGTTCCCTTTTTATCATTCATTCCCTGGGTCTGATACATCTCAGTTTTCTGGAAAAGGAAAAAATTAGCATAGAAGGTGTGGGAAACCTTCCCTGATGTTACATCGGCTTTCATGTTTCCTTCTGTGAAGCACTTCAAGCTCTCCAGAGTTTTCTTTTCTGGAAAAGTTCACCTGTGTTATGTACAAACATTCCACTGAAATAGAGGTCAGCGACCTTAGACAAGATCTGAAAGGAAAATCAATCAACACGCCCTGATGCTCTTCTTCATGTCAACGGAGTTCCTTCCAAGCCATTATAAGGTGTACTGTCCTATTACCCTACCTACACACTCAGTAAGACATTCACAGCCAGGTTAACTTTGGCTGGAAGAAAGTGAAAAGAACAGTGGGCTCCTGTGTGGACTAAAAACCAATATGTGATAGTGGTATGTCGTGAATTTGTTAGGTCTGGGTATAGGGGCGTAGCGAAAGGGGTACTGTTGAGGGTGAGGGGAAACATTCGGTTTGCCAAGTTGTTTGAACTTCATATTCGTACAGATATACCAACACCGACAAACTTCGAGGGATGATAAAACACAAAAAAAAAA